>OVAP01007276.1:0-10934 GCA_900406295.1 Aurinia saxatilis
TCCGTTAGACAAGTTTTTGGTTGTGTGTGAATTCCTGCCCACACAATTAAGATTAATGCTAGCTCTTGATTGATCACCTAGAGTCTTAGGATTCCTAGGATTTAGAAGAATTGATAGCCATATGGTAGATTTAGGTTGAACCTTTAATTCTTCGTCTAGATTAAGATTAATGCTAGCTCTTGATTGATCACCTAGAGTCTAGATCATAGGTAATTATTATACATGGAAGTGTTAGTAATTTCTGGAACAAATCTTAGTAGGAGTAGATTATCTATTCACAAAGGAATTTGGCTTAGATAATCTGTGATCAATCGAACCTAGGATTAATGCATGTTTAATCCCTTAGAACTCACAAACGAATTTGGTTTTCTAGGTCTTAATCATAGATTACATACTCAATGGAAGTTGGTATGTATTACATTAGGTTTTCATGTTCAGGAATTAAGTTGGTACCTGAATTTCTTGTGCGGTGTCGATCGACACTCGACCCGTCTGATTGCTGTTTTGAGTGTAAATCTGAAGTTCCAAAAGCCTAGCCTTGCCATTAATTGTTTAAATCCACAAAAAATGTTAGTCATTGATAATTAGTGATTTAAAACACATGTCCTATAATTTATTTAAAGTTCATTAATTAGTTGCAATTTATTGGTCCTTGTGGATTCGATCCCTAAGTACTACATCGCTTTAGCTGTGCTCTTGCGGTTAAATACAAAGGGTAAAAGTTTGTGTATCAGGAAGATGAAATGGGCCTACGACACTGAACTGGGCTGTTTAGCTAGTTGTGATTGTTTCTGGGCCCACAAGATTGTTGAGATAATCTCGTGATTCGTATGTGTTCTGATGATCACCTCGTTAAAAACCTTAGCAAGGAAAACCACATGGGAAAAAGCTTACGAAGGGAAAAGGGTGTGATCACGATGATCTTTGTCGATCGTTTGAAGAAATGTTCATTGTGGGTCCTTCGTTATCGATGGAACTAATTCATGTGCCTGGACCCACGGGATATGATGTTACTAGCCGAGCCAAGTTAGCTCACGGACTAAGATGTGAACAATATTGTGGGCCATACTTGATACTTGGCTCGCGGGTTAAAATATGAGCAATCTTGCGGGCCATACCTGAGACTTGGCTCACGGATATTGAAGAGAGACTTGTCCCGCGGGCCATGGTAGAGACTTGGCCTGCGGATGAAGGTGGTAAGTTTGTCCTGCGGGCCATGGTGGAGACTTGGCCCGCGGACGATGCGGTAAGAGTTGTCCCGTGGGCCATGGTGGAGACTTGGCCCGCTTTTGATGAAGGAAAGATTGTCCCGTGGGCCAGAGTAACACTTGGCCCGCGGACGATGCTGTGAGATTTGTTCCGCAGAACATGGAGGAGACTTGGCCCGCGGATGATGCGGTGAGACTTGTCCCGAGGGCCATGGTGGAGACTTGGCCCGCGGACGATGCGGTGAGACTTGTCCCGCGGGCCATGGTGGAGACTTGGCCAGCGGACGATGCTATGTGATTTGTTCTCCGGTCCACGAAGCAGACTTGGCCCGCGGACGATGATGCGGAACTTGTCTCGTGGGCCATGGAGGAGACTTGGACCGCGGATGGTATAGAGAAGCTTATCCGGCGGACCAGAGAGAGACTTAGCTCGCGGATGATGATGTCGAATTTTTCCCGCGGGCCACAACATGGGACTTGGCTCGCGGGATAAACATGGTACATTGTTACGATTCCTTGTGGGTCCACTTCATGTTCGGATATTCAATTGACCATAGAGAGATCAAGTTGGCTTGTCCAAGGTCATTCGGGACCCATAATTGGACTTGGATAGAACATTGCTTGATGAGGTCTATCGGGACCCACTGTGAGACTTGGCTAGCACATTGTCTTGTGAGGTTCTAATCAGGACCTACAAGCCAAATATTTATACGAACATGTATTGAATAAGCTTGATGGTCCGTCAGAAGAGTTATGTGGAAGGTTTGGCCCACAAAACAAGCCGAGTGACTTGTCCCGCGAGCAAAATGCCTTGCGTGGCCCACATGATGGCTCATGGACATGGTCTTCAGGCCATGTGATGCGGGCACAGAATCACTCCAATGCTCAGAGATCACAAGGTTGTCAAAGGTGAGAAGCTATGCATGCAGAAGTGGAACGAAGGTAGAGATGGAAAGGGATAAGGGGATGATTGAATCACTCAATCAATAAACGAATAAGGTTGTTTGAATCACCGAAACAAACAGATATGTGGCTTCAATAGAAGTGAATCACTCACTTAAACTCTAATGAAATGGAATGAAGTTTGCCACTCAAAGATGTGGAAAGCCCTTGAGATAAGAACACGAATTAGAGCCTTAGTGAATCACACACAAAGATATAGATTCAATGTTTTCTAAGCTATGGAATCCACCAATAACTTAGCAAAACAAAGAGAAGCGATCAAGAGCTTCAAAGAGTAAAAACTCGGTTTCTATTTCAATTAAAAAGGTCTATTCTATAATGAATCAATAGCTGAGATTTTATAGGCTCGAAATACAGCTTCCCTAAAGTCTAAAACAAGAAAGAAAATCATAAAATTGAATAAAAACTAGCCGTTGCAAATTGATGAGAAAATCGGTCCAAATAAGGCAAGTTGATAATTCATGAGTCTTGAAAGCTTTGGCTGGAATAAGTGCGGCCTTGAGACGTCTGGATGCACTGAATATGTCTTCAAAACATAGTAGTAATCTCCAAAGACACTTCAAACTAGTTCTGCATTGTTATTCCACATGTTTCCATCCTTTTGCCTCAAATTTTCATTCCAAAGCTTCAATTCAAGCTCCAATGCATTAAGCACCTATTAAGACTCTAAACAAACCAAAAGACTCGAAAAACAAAGGAAAAACAAGGATTAAAACATGTAAAAAACGCAATACATCAATTCCCCCAAACTTAACATTTGCTTGTCCGCAAGCAAACAACAAAGACTAAAGATAAGAAGAAAGGTTTGAAGGTGGGGACTCATAGCTTGAAAGAATGCATACTGAGTTCCAAAGACGGATTTGAATTAACGTTAATCTTTGACATGCAAAATTCATACTCATTCATGCTTAGAACACCCATCACTACTCCAAATTTATCTTTAAGCTCAATGTCAATGATCCCACTCGATTCCTATCCACCATCCCTTTAACATTCAATTACCAATCAGGCACAGTCTAAAAAATGGACAAATGATCGGAACATTTGGTTAGGTATGGAAAAAAGGCTCAAAATGAAAAGAGAAATGGTTAAGTGTATCAAATTTTTATGGCGACTAACTCTCAAAAACAGGAATGCTATAATTATGTAAAAGCAAGGAAGAAAAGAGCAATTGATGCATACAAGCAATTTCTTCCATTCTACCCATCCCAATTTTTGAAAATCAAAACTTTCACTTAGACCAATTCACCATCATCTCATACACATCGACACTACCTAGAGAACTCTCATGATACACAATTTCTAACCACTCTTAAGCCTATTAACCTGAATTTTCTTCTTCTTCTTCTTTTTTTTTTACTATACATAGATTGAATAACATAAAAATGATAATGTATTGTTATAAGAGTGGTTCTAGCTATGAGTTCTTCTAAGAAAAATTCGATCTTATTCTAATCATATGATTCCAACCATAATCCAAACTTCTCAATTCGCCCAAACTTATTCATTCTATTCTACCCAATTCACAAAAATGAGTAAACTGAAATAACTCGAATAAGAGCTCACAAGTTCCCAACCCTCCTAGATTAGCCAATGTGACTAATACAAATGGAAGAAAAAGACATGTTGCTCTAATGCTTACGAGCTTTTACACATGAAGCATTATCAGAAAAGACCTCACTCAACAAAATATGCATTGGTTTGAAAAGATGGTTTGGGATTTTAACATGTGGGGGGTTTCTAGAAATTGAAAAAGAGTGGTAAAATGTGGAAAGTAAAAATCCATGCACGTGATAAAATACCCATAGATCAGAAAATTAAGTCCAGTAATCTAAGGATGGCGTCAAATCAAACGAGATTTCACACTAACAAGAACACTTATTGGCAGGGCGCTAAGTCAGGTTTTTCACAAATCTCGCAAGCCAATGAATGGTAGTAGTAAACAATTTATCCTAGGAAAACAAATACTAACATCAACATAGGCAATATCATCATTGTCCCCTTATTAATTTTAATGCAAAATGTTTGTTTTTTTTTTGACATGAAAAATCGAAAAGGACTCAAAAACGACTCAAGAAAAATAAAACAAAAAAGAGAAAAATCATCAGTACAGACTTGTACCCTCCCCCAAACTTACTGTACATCGTCTCCGATGTGAAAATAAGTGTGAAAAAAATACGACATAAAACTGAAATAAAATAAAAGAAATAAAATAAAAATCTACCTAGTGAGTTGCCTCCCACTCAGCGCTTGTTTTATGGCTTTAGCTTGACTTATGGCCAAAGGAAATTAATCATGAGAATCGAATGGTTGAGCCAACCTCCCTTTTGTCCTCCTCCTAATATGACATGGAACAAACCATGCAAAAAGAGACACTATGTTCCATGGTAAAGAGGAAAAGTTGTAATCCAGGGCATGTACTACAATCGTAGTAAATAATCTAATTGCCTCCTTGATTCTTGAATGCATAGGAGGATCAAATGCATTTGATGGAAAGATAAAGTCAACTTCATGCTCAAATGAGTCTATGAAAAAGTAGTCAACTTCATCTCCATCAACCACATAGTGCACACTGTTTTCCTCTCTAAACTTCATCTCAACCGTAGGGTTATCTATCTCATTTAAGATCCTATCAATATCAATTTCATACCCTAGGTAAGAGTTTTTTAAAAGAGAACTAGATTCATGAGTTAGTGAAAGTTCATGAGCATGCAAAGATAATCAATATTGAAACATATTTCATGGTAATTTCTAGAAAGCCTTTTAACTCTTACAGTTTCTAGTCTTTTAGACTCACTTATCAAAGCACATGATTCATCAATGAGCAATGATCTTGCTAATCTATAAGATTCCTCTTTAATGCACATATCGATGTCTACGCAAGTAAGTGAATCTTTAAGGGCAAAGAGTTTAAGCGCTACCTGTTCTTCCGGCGTAAGGACCCACAGTGCATATGGTTTCTCCGCATACAACTCATCTTGATTGTGTGCTTGAAGTGTGTCTCCTTCTTCTTGTGGCCAATCATTGTAATACATGACCATAATCAAGATTAAAAAATAAAAATAAAAAATTAGTAACCCACTTAGACTAAATTCAAATCTTTCAACTATAGGTAAAGCTATGAGACTCGGCAACGACGCCAAAATTGACAAGGCTGAAAACCTTGGTCAANTAAAGCTGAAAGTCTATATCAAGATAAATTCCTTGACTAACTTTTAAATGTAGTATATCTAAGGGTCGAATCCACAAATCCCAAAGTTTACACTATAATATACTAAATTATTTAACTAGCTAAGATAATGAAAAGTGGGGTTTTGTTTTCTAAATTCTACGGTTTTCAACTCAAGATGATAAAAATGCTAGACCATGGAATGCAAGCATATATTGGATGTTTATTCAGGTTCAATTTTCAAATTATCTTCAACTCAAATATAATTATAGATTGATTCACTGTCGTGGTATCAATCACTCTTCCTAACAATTTAGATATCTAAACTTTTGTTTGAATCTAAATAGCTAAGAAAGCATTACCAGAACTGATTTGATAAGGTCACAATCTGCTTAAGCATAAACTTTCATTGGCTAAAGACATATTGCTCTCCTAGTGAGTATCTAGATGTCAATTACAACTTTCGTTCATAAGACAATCCTAAAAGCGAAAACTAGGTGATCAAGCTAGCCAAAGCATTCCATCATCACAAGGAGGAAGACTCTACAGATTTAACGTATCTACATCCAATAACAATCCTAGCAATCCAAGATTCCCTTAGATCTAACTAGCTAACTACTCACACATGATGAATCTAACACAAAAGCAATGAATAAACATAATGGAGAACATCATAAACTGTAAAATACTTTTATTGAATTGATAAATAAAGAGAAGAGATTAACAAGACTTCTCTACAATGGAAGGATAAAGTATGATTGACAATCTTCAAGTAGAACTCCAACAACATAAAGTAAAAAACAAAAATCTAAAGAAAATGAAGAACAAAGTGTTTTTAAATAAAATAAAGCTTGAGTCTCTAATTCCTGTGTCTCAAATTTCTAGACGACTCTATGCACTATAAATACAAAAGCCTTAGCCAGAGAGAACATCACAGAATTCACAAAGCTTCCAGGCATCCACGCTAAATAATTTTCAAGTTTCTTTTCATTGTTTTTTTTTCTTTCATTCTAATATGGTTGTTGTTGTCAAGGTAGAAGTTTGTAATCTCTGCAATCCAGAGAAGCTCTTTCTAAACCCTTTACTCGATTTATAAGATTACAATTACCTTTGTTATTATTTTTATCCTCAACATGGTAGAGTAGTTTCATAGTTTGGAATAGGGATTTGCTATGAGAATTCATGGTTAGGTAGATAAGCAATATGACTGTGTAATGACTAGCTAAGGGCTTACTTTCATATCAGATCTAATATATATCATAGGATAAATATGGTACAAACACACCATTTAGAGTAAGAGATCCAAAACTTGATTAGTGAAAGCCTTACTATTTAATAGTGATGGGGATTAGTTTTCGCTTAAAATATTTCTTGTCAGTGCACATGTGTCGCAATAGTACTTTGGGATCCTATCCACAGAGAAAGGAATTGCTACGCTGCAAGCTTATGGGATTCAAATCGAGTTAAGATGCAAATATGATATTTGGGGGTTTTGATCGATCGATTGAGTCGTCGATCGATCGGTCGGAATGGTTTTTAATAAAATCTAAAAACGACTAATGCAAAATGAAAACGGTTTAATGCAATTAATCTAAGTGTTGGGAATAAGGTATTTCTCTAGAAACATGGGCCGGATTATTCAGATCTGTAAGCAGTCTTTGTATTGAAGTCTTCCTGACTCAATCCCATTCAAGCATAAAGCACATGACTCAACAAAGGGGCAGTCATGATTTCTACTAAAAGATTGATATGTCAACCATACCCATGACTCTCTGGTCGAGATCCCACATGTATAGCTTATCATTTACTCGTCAGATCTTCTACCTAATGGTGTTTTAGCGAAGAGAACTTATAATGAAAAGCTAGGTGATCAAACTAACAATTCTCAGTTATTTCTAGTAAATATAAAGTTCTTTCAAATGACCAGCAAACAATCTATCTACCAAACCATGCAACTATGAAAACCTTGATCCCAACGATCAAATTACTCTAACATAGATGAAAGAACCATGAAGAGCAAAACAACCATGCAATAATAGAAATAGGTGTTTAAATACAAGAGATTATCTCCCCTAGCAACTATAGAAATGAAAAACAATAAAAGATTTAAAGAGATTTGAAGGTAAAGTACTCTCTCCTAGAATTTAGGTAGAGTAGAGAGGCACACTCCTTTTCAGAGATGAGAGGTCTCTTTATAAAGAGGGTGGATGACGTCTGAGGGCTTCAGTGAAGTGATAGAATCGAATCCGCTGGAAAGAATCAGAATATCCGAGTTTATCTCTTCTAATCAATCGGTCGCCGTGGGATTCACCGATCGATTCGCTCAGTAGATATCTATTTCGTTATCTCCTAAATCTTATCATGCGCTTTATGTTGTCTTCAGATATTGCCCGAATATATGGAGTGATCTCGCAAAGTTTCTAGAAGTCTTCAGTAGTTATCTCTTTTTGGTCGATCGGTCACTCTGATGATCGATCGATTAGGCCTGAAGAGTAATGGGCTTCAGAAGGCTTCACTTAAATGGACTGCAACTCCAAGGCTTATCGGTCGAATGACTTGATTCCAGGCCCATGTGACAACTAACTAACGTGTCTTCCTTGTCTCCAATGTTCATTTCAATCCAATATGCGTATCATTTTCATCTGAGGTCCTGTTCCCGCACCGGATTTCTGATTAGGGCGAGAAATGTCCATCTTTGTACCTAAAATGCTTATTTCTTCGGAAGGTACTTTGAAAATATAAAATGGTTAAAATCATAACATTCATCCTGAAATATTTTGGTTTTATTATCAAAATACTTGAAATTTATAGCAAAAGGTGGCAAAATATCAGTCTTATCAAATCCCCCAGACTTAGCTTTGTTCGTCCTCCAACAAACAATACGCTTAAGAAAGGAAAATAATTTTGAAAAGCTGGAAATACCTCTTACTTGTTACCACAGCCGAAGGGCTGTGCTTCAATGATTTCAGGCTTATATGAGGATTCTCGCTTCATAGTCCGCCATAAATCTCCCAACTGGTCCAACAGGAATCTCAACCTGCAAATACCCTAAAGGTACCGAAATCTGACTCTCTACATTCATTTATATTACGTGAGCTTTCTTACTGGAAAATAGCAGCTAGGTAAATTTGGCTCGGTGTGTAATGAGAGGGGGCTAATATTTAGAGGTGAGGTTAATGTGTTTAGAGTAATGTGATATGTTTGAAAAAAAACAAGAGAGATCGGACCGCTTAATGACACAGTTTCCCAATCACTCTCTCCTAAGCTCGGCTTGTTCCTCCCTCAGACTTAGATTCTTCAAAGGAATCTAAAGTCTTCTTGAACATTATTGGACTCCTTTAAATATTTTCAACCTTCCTTCATCTTTGATCCCTGATTTCCCTGGCCTTTTTGCTAAACAAGTATGGATCATAACGCTTCCTCTTCTTTTCTTTTTTTCTTTTTTTCACAATGAAGCTTTGACCATATAGAGCAAGGCATGAATTTTAATTGATTTTGATGAAATGTTACCAGGGAAATCAGCCTTGAAACCTTCTCTTTGAATCTCCATGCATGTCTTCATGAGTGATTGGAAAAACTATGTTGGTCTCATCTCTCCGGACGTTTTACACAAACTTGTGTCGGCAAGAATTCACACACAACCAAAAACTTATCAAACGATTCTTTTAAGGGATCGTCGACTCTCTATATTGAACCGCTCAGAAAGCAAGAGTAAAAGAAAAAGAACAAGGTAAGAAAAGTGGGGTCGCTTTATTGATAGCAAAGAGAATTCTCGAATACAAGCTGTTAAGACTTAGGCAATTCGAGAGAGAGAAGATGATCTAAGACCTACGACCTTAGATCCTATATATACTCTAACTAAACCGCCTTGGGGGCCAAGCTCTTTCGTTGGCCACCTTCCATTTCCTGAAGATATGCTTCCATTCTTCCAGCAGTCTTCCGAATAGTTTCATGTCTCCTTAGATACTCCGATGATTCTATTCTCAAACCTTCTCGCTTGACGGTGCTAGGAACAGACCTTAGGGCTTTATCTTGATGGAAGATGGAAATGGGCCCACAGAACTAAGCTGGGCTATTTGTCTAGTTATAAGTGTTTCTGGGCCCACACGATTGTTGAGATAATCTCGTGAGTCGTATGTGTTCTCATGATCACCTCATTAAAAACCTTGGCAAAGAAAACCCCATGGGAAAAACCTTACCAAGGGAAAAAGAGTGTGATTACGATGATCGTTTGATGAAATTTTCATCGTGGGTCCTTAGTTTGCGATGAAACTAAACCATGTGCACGGACCCATGGGCCACGATGCTGCTTGGCGAGCTAAGTTGGCTCGCGGACTGGGATGTGAACAATCTTGCGGGCCATACTTGACACTTAGCTCGCGGATTGAAATGTGAGAAATGTCATGGGCCATACCCGAGACTTAGCCCGCAGACATTAAAGAGAGACTTTTCTCGCGGGCCACGGCAAGGACGTAGCCCGCGGATTATGACATCGAGCTCACCCCGAGGGCCGTGACAAAGATATAGCCCGCGGGCCACGACATGAGTGTAGCCCGCGGGCTATGTTGTCGAGCTTGCCCTGCAGGTTGTATCGAGCATGTAGCCCGCGGGCCACGACAAGGATGTAGCTCGCGGGCCACAGCAAGAGTATAGCCCACGAGCTACATTGCTAAGCTCATCCTGCGGGCCACGTCGAGCATGTAGCCCGCGGGCCATGGCAAGGATCTAGCCCGCGGGCCACGGCAAGAGTGTAGCCCACGAGCTGTGTCATTGAGCTCGTCCCGTATGCCACCGTAAGAGTGTAGCCCGCGCCCTACGTTGTCGAGCTCATCCCGCGGGCCACGGTAAGGATGTAGCCCGCGGGTGAAGGTTGTGGACTTGTCCTGCGGGCCACGGTGAGGTTGTAGTCCGCGGGCCGTGAGATCAAGCTTGTCATGCGGGCCACATTAAGGTCGTAGCCCGCGGGCTAAGAGATCGAGCTTATCCCGCGGGCCACGGTAAGGTCGTAGACTGCGAGCTAAGAGGTCAAGATTGTCCCATGGGCCACGGTGAGGTTGTAGCCCGCGGGCCGTGAGATCGAGCTTGTCCTGCGGGCCACGGTAAAGTCGCAGCCCGCGGGACACGGTAAAGTCGCAGCCCGCGGGCTAAGAGGTCAAGCTTACCCCGCGGGCCACGGTAATTTCGTAACCTGCGGGCTATGAGTCTTGTTGTCTTCGTTTGATCCTTTGCGGGTCCATTTCATGTCCGGACGTTCAATTGATCATAGAGAGATCGAATTGGCTTGTCTAAGAATGTTCGGGGCCTGCAATGGGATTTGGCTAGCACATTGCTTGGTGAAGTCTGTCGGGACCCACTGTGAGACTTAGCTAGCACTTTGCTCGGTGAGGTTTTGACCGGGACCCACCAACCAAATGTCCATAGAATAGGCTTGATGGTTCGTCGTGTGAGTTTATAGAAGGTTTGGCCCACGGAACAAACCAAGGGACTTGTCCCGCGAGCTTAATGCCTTGTATGGCCCGCGGGACAGTCCATGTTCGTAGTCCGCGTGTAACACCCCCGTTCACTAATTGACCGAAGATGCTACTAATAAATCA
>OVAP01007277.1:0-10932 GCA_900406295.1 Aurinia saxatilis
TTACATAATCCTATTGCTTATCTACCAAACCATGATTCCTCCTACCAAAACTCTATTTCTAACTAAAAGACTACTCACACATAGCAAAAGTATACATAAACATAATGAAAATTGCTTGTATTAAATAAGGGTTCAGAATGGCTTCTCTCGAATGCAAAGGTTACAAACTTCTTCCTTGAAACAATGATCAAAACAAGTAAAACAAAGAAACTAAGAGAAACTGATAAACCTTTAGCCTGGATGCCTGGAAGCTTTAGAGAGATTTCTCATGCTTCTCTCGGACTTCAGTCTTCTGTATTTATAAGGGAGAGGGTCGAGATGTTGGCCGAGATAAATCAGGAAGAATATTTGGATGAGAATCCAAATATTTGTGCTTATCTTCACTTGATCAATCGGTCGTAGCTATCCTGACCGATCGACCGAGATCTTTCAACACGTTTCTGAAGATTCAATATCTTTTGAGTTTATCTCCAACGTAACCAAATATTTCTCCAAATGCAACGGTGTATATCTGAATTTGTTCTCGAACTTTCTTTGACAAAATGGGCTTCGATCGATCGGTGTGCCTCTGGTCCAGTCGATTGGGCATTCATGTCTTGTGGGCTTCTAGATACTCTTTCAGTAATTTGGGCTTAATTTCTTACTCCTGGGAAATAATGACATGATTCCAAGCCCATGTGAAAGCTAACTCACGTGGCTTGATTGTCCTAACTCCTCACTTCATTCCAAAATAAACATCTCCTTCATCCGGGCCTGGACTTCTGATGTTGACTTGTTGGATTTGGTGGAAAATGCCCGTTTACAACCTAAAATGCATTGTTTTCACAAAAACACTTTGCAAACAGAAAAATGTAAAATTCAGTAGTTTATGTTTCAAATCAAATAGTTTCTTTAATAAAAACACCGAAAAATCATATTGAAAAGCGGTAAAATATCATCACTATCACGGGTAAAGCGAAATGGGTCAAACTTGTCAAGCGGATCAAACGGACCAAGTATGGATCAAGCGTGTCGAGCAGGTAAAGCGGAAAAATGTGAATAAAAAAATATGAATGAAAGAGCGGATAAAATGGCGGATCAAGTGCATGCACATCGGGTCAAACGGGTGGTATAATAAAAATAATAATTATTTTAATAATGTAATAGTATTATTTAGTGTTTTATAATAAATTTGATCAGCTTTTGGTTAACAATAATTTTCATCAGTGTAAATTTACATAAATGTTTATATATTTATTATATATCATTTAAAAATTCAAATAAAATAAATATATAAAATAAAGAGGAATTTAAAAAATACCTTTTTAAGTTTAAGTATTTGAAAAATACCTTTAGTCTATTTTTAAAAAGAAAATAATTTTTAATAAATATAAAATGACTAAAAATACCTTGAATTAATTTGCAAATATTTTTTTAATTGTTAATATATCTATTTTGTTTTAAAAATAATTCTAAATTTATCTAATTAAAAACAATAGAATAGGGAAATTATAGTTTTTTTTTTAACAATATATACAAAATAAACATGTTCAGAAGAGAAATTGAGCCATTATGGGTTTAGATCTTCTACGATTTTCAGAAATTGAGCCTATTTAGAGATTTATAAACTTGCTCAAACCGATGATTCTTCTCTCTTCTCGAACACAGGTGACAAATTACCAGTGAGAAGAAATAACAATGCGAACGGCGTAAGAAAAAGATGACGGTGACAGTAATCGCCGGAATCAGAGCTCTCTTTCTCTTTCGCTTAGGGTCAAGATTTTTAGAGAAGAAGAAAATACACTTCTTCCGATTCTCGCAATCCGATCTCACCATTGCCTCCGGTAATACCAATTCTCGTAATCCGATTCTCGCAAGCCGGTAAGTTTTCAAAATCAAGCCACTGATATATCTCATATTTTACCGATTTTTAATATAATAAACATATACTTATTTATATTTTAGAGTCTATATTATTATTATTGTTATTATTAGATTCCAAATGAGTTATTTTAGGTACATGGACGAGTTTTGGAATAATATAGAAGAATTATGGAGCAAAAAAGGAACAAGCTTGAAGAGCGAAAAAGGAAACGAAGAAAATAGCAAAAACAGAGCAGAGTGTCGATCGACACTACTCTCGGAGAATCAGCGACCATTTTCCTTTTCTCAAGATCAAGAGATTTCCATATTTCTTATGGAAAATTAGATTTGTTAAATTACCAAATCCTAAATCCGTCCTACACCCTATAAATACTTTGTTTTGGCCATTGTTTAGGCGCATGCTTTAATTTACTTTAGAGAGAGTTTTAGGGAGAGATTTTCTTAAACCCTTGTTCTTAATATTATTGCTCTCATTAGTTATTGCATAATGTTTTACTTAGCTATGTCTGAGTAATTCCTTGTTAGGTTTAGGGTTCTTAGATTGGGATGAATTTCTGTTAGCCTTAAGCTTAATTTAGGAACCATTAATTAATTCTTCTCTTAGATTGTTCTTAATGCTAAATTTTAGTTTGATCACCTAGAGTCTAGATCATAGACAATTTATTATACACGAGAGTGTTAATAAATTGCTAGAATTAATCTTAGGAGAGCTAGCTATCTTTTCTCAGAGAGATTTGATTTAGAATAGCTAGTGAATAATTGAATTGGTTTGTTAATGCTAGTTTAAATTTCATGGGATTTCTCAGAGAGATGTGGTCTTTCTAGGGTTTAAACTAAGATAGTTAATCTCAGCGAGAGTTGGATTGCTTGTTTGCATTGTTCATGTTTTAGAGTTAAGGTTTCTTAAGTTCTACACGAGTGGTGTCGATCGACACCACACCAGTGTCGATCGACACCCTTCTTATTTAAGTTCAGATTTATTTTTTTAGTTGAAGTTCCCAAAAGCTTAGCATTTGTTTTAATTGATTTAAACCCCTCATAATTTACCTATTGTTTGCTTTAGCTAGTTAAACTCAAAACCATCATCCTAGATTTAATTTAGAATTTATTTAATTTAGTTTGCATATTTATTCGGTCTTCATGGATTCGATCCTTAAGTACTATAANGGTCTTCATGGATTCGATCCTTAAGTATTATAACTGATATTTGTTATGCACTTGCAGTTAGAAATACATAAGGAAAAACTTTGTGTATCAGCCACTGCCTCCGTCAGTAATACCATATACATCAAATTACTCTCTGATATCTTTCCTGTCATGATTTAGAATTGGGATCTTCTACGATTTTCAGAAATCTCATGACCATAAAGGCTCAGACACGGTTTCTCAAAGCTTCGGCTTTGACTGTCTGCAGACGACTAACATGTTATCTTATGAATTCTTTAGTGTCTACTCCACCTTGAACCAAAATCATGTTGATTCCAGCAGTACCCAAATGTAACTTTGCTGCCTCTTGTAACATTTCCTACATCTTTATACATGACGATAGGTACATTGACAACAATATGCAAGGTTGTTACTAATCATTCCAACTCAATTTCAAAGTCTCAAAGCTTCTTTGCCGTTTCAAGTTCCTTGCATCAGAAACACACTTACTAACTTCAGTTGGATTCTCTGGTAATTTAAACCCTAGCATCGCGTTGATACTTAACACTCTTTTTAACTTCCCTTCTGATCCAAAAATGTGAGGATTCTCATCTAAGTTTGTTCAAGCCATTGCATATCCGGTTTCCCAGCTGGTTCAAGACTCGGTAAAGCGATTGAAGCATCGATATACTCATTTGTAGCTGAGTCTAGCTCATGATCAGAAAGCGGTTCAAGTTCTGATAGTAGATGTTTTGCTTGTTCCATATGCATGTTCTTAAACTTTTGTAGCTTCCTCCATCTGCATGTTCTTAAACGTACAATAGAAAAAATCTTAGACGTCGTACATTTTTTAAAATTGTTTGTTGGTTAACACTAATACATAGAACATTTGATACCATATCAAATCAAAGATGCTTTTGAAATCAAATATATTATGTCTAATAATAGATCTGTTTTTCTAATATATATATATATATATATATGTGTGTGTGTGTACATATATATATATATATATATATATATATATATAATTTTACATAATCTTTGCAAATTGTTTTCAGGGTATTTTAGTCATCTTATATATTAAAAATTATTTTTTTAAAAATACATAAAAGAGGGTATTTTTCAAATACTCAAACTCAAAAGAGGTATTCTTACAAATTATCTCTAAAATAAATGTGTAAGAAATTTTTGTAAATGATGGTTATAAGTTTACATAACCCTTTTTGAATTTTGGTGACATTCCAATTTAATTTATGGTTAGTTTAATGTAATAATTGTTTTGTGAAAACAATTTGCAAATTGTTTTCAGGGTATTCTAGTCATCTTATATCTATTAAAAAATATTTTCTAAAATACATAAAAGAGGGTATTTTTCAAATACTCAAACTCAAAAGAGGTGTTTTTACAAATTATCTCTAAAATAAATGTGTAAGAAAATTTTGTAAATGATGGTTATAAGTTTACATAACCCTTTTTGAAGTTTTGTGTCATTCCAATTTAATTTATAGTTAGTTTAATGTAATGATTTATTATTTAAATTATTATTATAGTTACAAGTAAAGACAAGTATTTAGTTTAAATGAATACACATACCTGTTTGTTAATTTTAAAATATTATTTATATGAAAGAAATGGTGATGAAAGGAAAAAAGAAGAAGATTACTTACAAATGTTTATTTTGCACTAAATAAAAATGGTGATGAAAGAGAAAAAAACAATAAACATTACTAAAAATGCTATGAACAGTGTTATTATGCCTTAAAAATGGAGTGGGACAAAATTCACTCTTTTTTACACTCTCCTCTTCATGAACACTATCCGATGGCGTGCACATTTATACTGTTGTAACAAAAAGCATTTTTTGTGAATGGAAAGATAAGGGTGGGTGACCCGCTCTTTGTTGGCACGTTTTTTTTTCCACCATTGCACAGTATCCCTACTCATTCCCAAAATTTGTGCATAAATTACAGTCAAAGAACAGGGACAAAAACTAGGAGTGGGCAAAATATATGTTAAATCCGATTCGATCCGAAAAATGTAAATATTTTCAAAGATCAAATGCAAATCAAATATTAAAATATAGTATTCGTAAAAAATAAATTATATACAAATATCATTTTTAAAAATGTATGATCCGATCCGTTATCTATAGATGCATATACGTAAAATAATTCTGTATACATATATGACTAGTGTTTTTCGCTTGTAAAATATAAAATTTTACTTGTTTTATTTAGATTTTTTTTGGTCGGAGTTTATTAAGATTATATTTACATTTTAGTCCATTAGTTTGATGAAAAACTTATTTAAATTTTTTTGTATAAGCTGCTTTTTTTTGTCAACCTTGATTGCATTAAAACGGGGAAATTATAATGGGCTAAAGCCCAAATTAACAAAATAAAATGCAACATACAGATAAATAAAATAAAAGCTAAAAAAAATCTTGTTGCACATCATCCTGAAAACGAGGGCTACGTGGCAAACACGGAAACCACAAGCGAACTCGATCACTCCGCCTCCATCACCCTTGAATCCCACCGTTAAACCTTCTACTTACCACCGTAAAGACCCCTGGGCAAGCTCCAATCTGCATCTTTTGAACTGAATCGATCAAGACGATTTCACGTTTGAACCTCTCAACTGTAAGAGAGCAAAAGATCTTAGCAAGAAAGAAGAGAGATCCTTAAATTTGGAATGAGATTTCCCCAATTATATATAGAAATATATGAAAGCATAGAAGGGTGAACAACGAAACACAAAAACCGAATAACTTCGGATTTGAAACCGGGTTTGAAATCGGAGATGATATCCAATTAGATCGGAAACTTTAACCTATAAAGATCAGGGTCAAAAGTCATTGGACTTAGCTCAGATAAACCGGAAAAGATAAACTAGAAGGAAAAGGAAAATATTTACAAGGCACAGAGTCGGAAAAACGCCGATCTCTGGCCTAGATATGAAATCTAAAGTTTTTTTATCAGAGCCGAGAAATTTTAGTGAGAGGAAGAAATAGAGAGAGGAGTGTAGCTATTCTTTCAAATTTTTGTATAAGCTTATTTTAGGGATTATACAGGACGCTCGCATCTCGGAATTGCTTATACTAGAAGGAGAAGGCATCAGAGGCAGGGTATTCTAAATCTGGTTGAAGAAGAATTGGAGAAATTTCTGCCCGCAAGGGATGAACAAGTTTTTGGATATTCCTCTTTGGAAACTGAGCTCAGGTTATTTTAAGTAGGGCCGGGTGGGCAAAATATCCGTTAAATCCGATTCGATTCAAGCCGAAAAATACAAATACTATAAATGTTCAAATACAAATCAAATCGTAAAATATAGTATCCATATAAAACAAATCAAATACAAATACCATTATGTAAAAGATCAAATATCTGATCCGATCCGTTATTTATATACATATAACTAGTGTTAGAAGAATAATCAGTTTAATCCGTTTTGATTTCATCCAGTAAAAAAATGTTTAGAAAAATCCAAATAACAAAATTTAGCGTTCGAAGAAAACAAATCAAATACAAACATCATCTTATATATAATGTTTTTTTTATAAAAGTATTCTACAAATATAATTAGATTTATCATTGGTTCAAAAAAAATTTCAGATGAAAAATATATAATTTACAAAAAATAAAAAATCTAATCTTCTTCTTTATTACATATAATTTATAGTAGACTTTTGGACAAAAAATAATTTTAGTTATTATTACAATCTTCATATACAAATCATAGTTAACGTCTTTTTTTCTAGAGAAAAAATTAGATGAGTTCATTCATTTTATATACGTTAATTTTTTATTAAAAAATATTTTCATCATTTCTAGTTTAAAAAATTGTTTTTAGAAAAATTATTTATGAACAAATCAATGGACAAAAACTTTTTGGTGAACAAATAAAATAAAATCAAATCATCCGCAATTATTCAAAAAAAAAAAACAAATATCCGCAAATAGAAATATCTGTATTTTTCAAGTCAAATCAAATCACAAAATTTAATATCCGAAAAAACAAATCAAATACAAATACTAAATTTTCCTACTATATCCGATCCGTGTCCATCCCTAGTTTTAAGCATAAGTTCTCTTCTAAGGAGACTTGGCCTCATATTAGGGAGAGTGGTGAGTTGGAGAAAGTGCATATGGTTTCAACATGCTACGCCTAAGCATGCTTTCATTGCTTGGTGAGCTGTCTAAAACAAGCTTTCAAAGGGTTTTATAATGCAAAGATGGAACATCGGTGTTGATCCTACATGCATATTTTGTAAGAGGGAAGGTGGAGACAATGGCACACTTGTTTTGTGTTGTAGTTTCACAGCAGAGATTTGGAGGAATCTAGCAGGAAGGCTTAACTAATGTCTGAATACCCGCGATTCTCATGCGGTTTGCGGGTATCTTCTTTGTTTCTGCGTCTCCTCTCTATGTAAAACGAAATGTGACCAAGAGATTGTTCACCGGTTTAGCTCAAGTGGCTGTTGCAGCTTACGTGAACAGGAACTTAAGTTTTTATAAAAATATTTATTGGGAGAATTTTTATGCTAACCATAATAAACATCAAAATTAGCTCAGTAGCCATGTAATAATCAAAATTTAATGAATTACCAAAATGGTTACAAAATTACTTGTTTTCCCTCATTCTATACTGTTTGGTTATTGTTTCTTGATGTTTTTCAGCAAGAAATAAAAATAAAATAAAAACATTATCACTCATTATATACTAGATTACTGGTCCGCACCTTGTGCGGGCTATGTTTTTTTTTTCTTATACCATATTAAATACAAAATGATTAATAACAGTAAATAATTGTAAGGAATTAGTAAGATAATATTATAAGTTTGTGTTTGGTCAAATTACATAGCTGACTCATACAATTTTCGCACACATGATGAGAGCATCAATCTTTAATTTTAAATTATGCTTTGTTAAACTTGAGATGTTTACGTTGTTCATAAAATCCTCGGAAATCAACACGTGCATCAGAGGAATAAACGGCTTGTGTGTTTTTATATATCGTCTCATGTACCCATGTCGGAGCACTGCGGAAAGCGACATAAAACACACACCACCGATCACAAAAATCATATTATATTTTAAATATATCATAATATTCTTGATGTAAGAAGTATTCTCAAACTTAAATAAGATATGTAAAACGAATTCATAAATTTTCAGATTTGGCTATACTAAAAATCATGTTTATCTATATATTGATTTCATAATCACAATATAAAATAGTATAAATAAACAATAAAACATATTATGATTACTCAAAAAATTTACTCAAAACAATAACATATTATGTATACCCATATAATTTAAAAACCAAAAGTGTATTTAAATATTTTTTACAAAATTATTGTTATAGTATTAGTTTTGCTGAGTTTGGTTACCTAAGTTATTAAAAAGAGTAAAATTGTTAGCATTAAATAATGATTTTACTAATTAAGTAATGGCTTATTTATGCCCGTAAATTTTACTCTAACAAAAGTCCAAACATGTGTGGATTTTAATAATAATAAAAAGACATAACAATTAAGTAATAACTTATGTATGCCCGTTGATTTTACTCTAAAATAAATCCATGTGGGAATTTAATAAAAAAAAAACATAACAATTAAGTAATGACTTATGTATGCCCATGAACTTTTCACTCATATTTCATAAGATTAATATTAATTTTAAGTAAATTTGATAGGATATAATAACATGTGTGGATTTTAATAAAAAAATATAACAATTAAGTAATGATGGATTTTACTCATGATATAATAACATGTGTGGATTTTAATAAAAAACATAACAATTAACAATAAAAAACATAACAATTAAGTAATGATAGGATATAATAACATGTATGCCCATGTACGCATGTGGATTTTACTCTAACAAAGATCCAAAAACATGTGTGGATTTTAATTAAAAAGAACATAACAATTAAGTAATGGCTTATGTATGCCCGTGAATTTTACTCTAGCAAAAATCCAAGAACATGTGTGAATTTAAATACAAATACATAACAATTAAGTAATGGCTTAAGTAATGGCTTATGTATGCCCGTATTTTACTCTAACAAAAATCCAAGAACATGTGTGGATTTTAATTAAAAAACATAACAATTAAGCAATGGCTTATGTATGCCCTTGAATTTTACTCTAACAAAAATCCAAGAACATGTGTGGATTTTCATTAAAAAACATAACAATTAAGTAATAAATTATATATGCCCGTGGATTTTACTCTAACAAAAATCCAAGAACATGTGTAGATTTTAATAAAAAACATAACAATTAAGTAATGACTTATGTATGTCCGTTGATTTTACTCTAATAAAAATCCAAAAACNCATAACAATTAAGTAATGACTTATGTATGTCCGTTGATTTTACTCTAATAAAAATCCAAAAACATATGGGGATTTTAATTAAAAAACGTAACACTTAAGTAATGGCTTATGTATGCCCATGGATTTTACTCTAACAAAAATCCAAGATGATCTTTTTAGTAAATTTAGTTTTTTATCTAAGATATTAAAAAGAGTCTGACATATATTGAGATCACGATTCATAAAAAAATTACCAAAAAAACAATTAAAACATATTATATATGCCCGTACACTTTTTAAACCAAGAAATCTATTTAAAGATTTTTTGCAAAATTATTATTATAATTTTAGTTTTGCTGAGTTTAGTTACCTAAGTTATTAAAAACATTCCGACATGATTTTTTTTTTTATCTATCACATCTATCACATGTTAAAACTGAATTAAAATTTTTTATTCAGCCCTTAAATATATAAATAGAAATTACAATTTGAGTGTATTGTTGAGTATGAGATTGATAACATGAAGAAAGTCATAGTTTGGGTGGTGGGAAAAAAAATCAACGTCTCAAAGTCTCCATAACATAGTTCGCGACTCCGCATAAAAATCTCTACATGACACGAAAGATTTTATCTAATTTGATTAGATAATTCTTGTAAGATAGTCATCACATTAAACAAAATGTCCATAACACCTTGCTTCCTTGTTATTGTCCGATTTTACTGACCCAGAAAATTAAAAAAAACTGGGTTTAGACCCATAGGAATGAATTTAATAGCTTCGCTTGATGCTCTCCATATTTTCAAAATCAAACCATCTTATTAGAGAGATTGGAGGACTTAGCTTCTATTCCAAAAACTCCAAGTCATGTGAACTTATGTTGAAGTAATGAGTTGATTAATTCCTCTAGCAAATGGTTTAAACTACAGAGACCAGGATGACATGCGTACCTCACTGCCACGATTCATTCTCACAGAGTTAGGAAATACATATTTCAGTTCCTGCAACAGATTACACACAGTTAAAGGTCAAAAATCAATTATTACCAATGTCAATAATTTTACACACAGTTAAAGGTCCTTAACATCTAATCAGTGAAAGAAGCTAAACTTATTATATACCTTTACGAATTTTGTGAGCGGATCACTTGGATTCCTAGACGTGGTCAGTAAAATCTTCGGTTCTCTCTCAGAAACATCTGCATATTCATCATCAATATGACTCCATTGAACTATTCACCACAGGGTCAGAAAACTAACCATTAGTTGTTCATTGCAAACCAATGAAATCCCCATATTGACAAAGAGATCAAACAAAGGAAAGCATAACAATAATTTCTCAAGATAAAGACGAATTGCAGGGTTTAACCTCGCTTTACTGCTTCTCTCCGCTTTAGGTAAGGTCGATTCTATAGAATTGCTCAAGATTATAAGAATAACTCTCTTATTAGCTTAAGAAAAATAACTCAAAACCTTAAGTCCCAAACTCATATGTTATACCACACTTTGGTATCTCCATATATATAGAGAATCAAGCTTCCAAACACTACAAAAAAAAGGTCAGGTTGTATCATTTATTTCTAATGATTAAATCA
>OVAP01007279.1:0-10928 GCA_900406295.1 Aurinia saxatilis
ACATTAAGTTGCGAGACTTGAGGATGGAGTTATCAGACGTGCTAGCATCAGGCCGTGCCTTACCTTCACGGGAAGACTCTGCCTCTCGTCGCGGAACAGAGGATTCACCATACTCGCGACGAGTTGCAAAACCGACAACCTCATGTTGCACCTCTCGTGCACGAGACGAGGATAGCCTCTGTTCTTCCCTTATCATCTTATTGTAGACATCACCGAGGTCCGGAAGCGGGTCAGTTCCAATGATCGAAGAACAGAGACCTCCAAACCTGACATCATCAAGCCCCATAAAAAATTGATGGATTTTCTCTTCTTCTCGTTCTTTTGATATCTCCATGGCCGCACCACAGGAACAGGCATGGATTGGTTGGTACACCTGCAATTCTTCCCATAATGTCGACAATTTACCGAAGTACTCCATCACGGTTTGACCCTGCTGCCTACACGAAACAAGTTGGATCTTGATTTGATGAATCCGAACTTTGTTTCCCACAGAAAAGCGTTTCTTCAATTCTGTCCAAAGCAAATGAGCTTCGGTGATGTAGGCAACCGTAGCCTTGACCTTAGGCTCAAGAGAAGCCCTAAGCCATCCCACGATCATCGAATTGGATGTTAACCAATTCTCATAATCGACATCATCAGCAGGTGGCTTCTTAAGGGTTCCATTGATAAAACCCAACTTCCGTTTGGCTTGGAGAGCGTTATACATATCCGAAGCCCACTGATTATAGTTCTCTCCGTTCAACTGAACAGGACAGATCAAAGCTCCTGGATTATCAGAAGCATACAACACATAAGGTGAAACCGACTTGGCTTCATCAACTTTCCTCACATGTGACTCATCTTCACCACCACTAGCCATGATGTAGACACGAACAAGGACACGAGCTGTGACAAGAACAGAGACGACACAGAACATGGACACGAACAGAAACAGAGCACGGACACGAACAGAAACAGAGACACGAACACGAACAAGAGCAAGACAATGATTTTAGTGTTTTAGATCTTAGGCTCTGATACCATGTAGAACTCTATAAACTTACTTTCTTATTGATCACGATGAACTTATACAAGATATATATACACAATATATGACTGCAAACTAACACATACAACCCTAACTTGCTAACCAAGGTACACACTAGGCCCATAGGGCCTAATAGCTAGGTTCTAGGATTAGCTTGAGTTTTCTAGATTTAGAGTTAAACCCTTCTAGAATTAGGACATAGTATTTGATAACTAATAGAATTTAATTTTTAAGATTTATAGTTTATTAGGGGTAGAAACCATTTTTTTGGTTTAAAGATTTTAATGTTTAGGGTTTTAAACCATAAAACGTTTTAAAAACAGCCATTTCCATCGAGCTACTTAATTCATTCTTAGTTTGGTGAAATACGTAGCTATTTGCTTAAAATCTGTTAATCGGAATTGGCCTAATCTGGTGCAACTTGGCTACGCTGTTTAAGCTCGTCCCAAGACCCTTCGCAGCTTAGTTCTCTTGAGATTTCTAAACCCTTCGCATTGTAGTTCTGAGACGGTTCTGTGTCCTCTTGCACGACTACGACTGATCTTTGACATTCCTTTGGGATTGGTATCCCAGGTTTCTTTGTAAATCGTCAGTTTGTGTATTGTACCCTTGTATTCCGCTTTTGCTTTATCAGGTTAATTAGAAGGAACACACAGGGAAGAGACCGCAAAAAACATATAGTTTCAAGATTTGATGCGTCTGGGAAGTTGCGAATATATGTAGAGGTCTTCCTCATTATTTGCAAGCTACTTTTTTAAGAGGGTGTCCGGCTTAAAGAGCTTTCTTCACATCGAAAAAGTTTGAGCGTTCTTTGTTTGCTGCATCAATGTCTTCTTGTGATGCGACGGCCACTGCAACGCCTTTATCTCTAACTGAGTCTACCGCCTCTGCAAATGCTTTGAAGTCCTTCAAACTGAGATAAAAAAGGAAGTCAGGCTTTTCATCTTTTTACAAGTAATACTCTTGACGAACTGAAACAGGCTATTTGTTAAACATATAAAGGACTAGTCTTTGAACTCCTAACAACAAAAACATCGTCTCCACAAAGATTTCATAAACCACCACAGGATATCCGCGGCATATCGTGGTGCCAAAAATGCAAAAGATTTTTGAATGAAATTGAATAATTTACTCTAAAGAAAAAGCAAGAGAATAATGTTAACCTTGTTGATAATATCTCTTCACGCCTTCTTTTTCTCTCTTCGTCAGTTACATTAAGCAAATGCCTCAATAAACTGGTGAAAGGGATGGGAATATTAGATTCAAAATCCATTACATTCCTTGAAAAACTGACCAATACTAGAGAGCCTGCAGAATTAAACATCATACCTGCTATAACCTTTGGCATCAGGGAGCTGGTATGAATCAACATCCCCAATTGTCCCAATAATTGCTTTAGTAAGGGTGCCTTCATTGACATCAAGGCCACGTAAGAAGTCTCCAGTTCCGTCATATATGTCTAGTGTCTTTAATAAGTTGGGATCTCGGTAAGATAAGAACGAAAATACTCCTAAACAAGAGGAAAAAATCCAAAGTCAGGTCTAAGGAAAACTTGTAAAGTGACAAAAAATCAATCAAAGGAAAAAGAAAAGTAGTTTACCTGAATGTGAGTCAAAATCACAGAAACCTCCATATGCACCACCACTTACTCGAACACGATCCCACAGCCATGTGTTACCGATATGTTTTGATATCACATATGAACTCCCATTAAGCTCGTAGCCACTGTTATATATATTACCTGCTTTTCCCACATAGTTCACCTGCCAAGAGCATAAATAAAGTTGTGGAACAATTGAAGCAAGGGCAAAGAGAAATATATGCCAAAGAACACAGAATACACGGAAGGGATTTCATTTGGTTTACCTGTGTTGGTACCACAATGGCTTCATTTCTTAGAGGAAGTCGAGAATCCCAAGTGACGAGTCCACCAGATGATTTTTCAGGGAGTAAATCAAGAAATTTTCCAACAAATTTCTCCGTGTTTGTGAGGGATTTCCCATCAGCAGTCATATTAACTATGCAACCACTCCTGGAAAGCAAAGACCTTCTGATTTCCTCAAGTGAGGATGAAATTCCTTCCCAGTCTTGATCCACCTTCTGTTCAAGAGTGTGTAGAAATTCAAGGTAACTGCAACGATAGAAAGCAAAACTCTATTACGCTCTACTAGTTTCAGAATCAAACAAAAAATTTGAATAAAGTTCCTTCTCCCACATCCAGGTTGCAAATGGTAAAGAGTTACAAGGTGCCAACCTGAGACCACCCATCTGTTCAGACATCCATCCAGCAACGTTCAACATTGCATCCATCCTCGCAGCAGCAATTCCTTGACCACTTCCCCTCAATCGGTTCTAAAATGAACAGAAGTTGGTATTATGCTATCACCATGTTCTATTTAGAATGCAGAAGGAAGAAAGAACCGCATACCTCCATCCGTGCTCTACTCTGAGAGACGAATTGTTTAAATCGCTGTTGGTCTGTAAATCGAACCTCTTGCAGCAGACAGTTCATCTGCAGCAAGAAAAAGAAAAAAAAACATAAGAAACAAACTACAACTTCTATTGGAGATAAAGTATAATATTTCAAGAAATCATACTAAACTCAAAAATCAGGATTATTTTCTGAACAGGCATACTAAAATTCAAATCTAAAATTAACAGACCCAGTTTTTAAGTAGCGAGTGATTATCTAGTCTACCTCTATACTTTACACTGAACACACAGAAATAGCATCAGACACTGCACCAAGTGAAATGAGCACAGGGAGACAGATAGAAGCGTGAATGTGTGCTTTGAGAGGGAAGAAATCAGGAGACAGAAGAGATTTTCTATAGACGTAGTCACATATAAAAGAGAGCCTTTGCAAAGGAGGTAGGAGACAGAAAATTTAGACTTGCACTAAATTTCTTAAGGACCCAAGAGCACAGAAACTAATCTATCAGCTAGAAAACTGTATATAAATGATCAGGTTATTAAAATGATAAGTTTAAGATATTAAAATGAATTACCAGGTTAAAAAGGTCTTCAGCGCGTCCAACCATGGATTTTCCACGGACAATAATTTTACTACATGGTTCATCCCTACCCCACACAGAGGATGTAAGGGGATAAACTGATATCCCTCCGGTTTTCCTTCCAATCAACTGATTAAGTTGTACAAAAGTCAAATCTTGTGTGCCCATCTCCAGTAACGATTGGCTGTCAGATAGAAATCATGTAGGAGTTAAATACTGAATTTAGGATAGGGTGACCATTCACTTATACTGACAGGAAACTATTCGAAAATCATATATTTGTAAAGCACACAACAGGAATAGTCAGCCAAACTAACAGAAAATTGAGAGAAAATCGTGTAAATGTCTAGGGGGACAAGACAACTCCAAAGAAGCTACTAAGAGAATTGAAACTGATATCTGAAGAAAATAGTTGAAGAATATGTCATACGAATTGAGATGTCAACAATCTTATAACAGATCAGAAGGCCTGGAGACTGCCTTTGGCGATATAATTTCAACTGGACATTGCTGAGAGCATCCAAGTAAAAGTCACAAATACTAAAATAGATATGGATACTCTCTCAGGGAAATCGTAAGCAATATGTCATGCTAGATGCTTAAAACCACATCAGGCATTTAAAACAGTCTTTTGGTTAGAGATTAGATGTAGAGAACAGGGAACTTAAGCACATTTTAGTAATTTTCTTTCTCCAACATTCCCACCATTTGCATTTCAGGACAATGTAGGTGAAAACACAAAAAGCAGCATAAATATATTAAATCACCAGAGGTAGAGGTCAACAAGTTACCAGAAGAGGGGTAATAGTGGAAGAAGCTCATGCTTCAGCGAGCCCATATCAAAGACTACTTCGGTGTAGAGTATATCATTTGTAAAAAGATCATGGCGCAAAAATTTCACGCCGTTAATATCTCCAACCTATATAACATCACATCAGCAAATATACAAGCTGAAAAAAGTTAGAAAATCCAACGCAACAGAGGGCAAAATAATGATCACCTCAGTGGGAACATATATAGGTTCTTTCGGAATGTCACTCAAGTTTAAACTTGGAACGCATTTCAGTGCTTCAGGAGGGTCAGGAGTCTCTTGCTTCAATCTCAACTCCTCTGTGGCACGTGCTAGTTCAGCTAGATCCTCGTCTGTCATACTTGCTTTAAATTTTTTTAGAATATTTTTCTCCTCCACTGCCTCTTGAGAAGCTTTTTCCGGATCAGGCTGACAAAAACGTGTTTCTTTGTCATATAATTATAGAATTAATCAGAAGAAATGAGAAACTCAGGAAAGAAATATACCCGCATCTCGATGGTAACACAATGAGGGTTATTCAAAATAAACTTCTCTATCAGCGGGGAAAAGACAGCCTTGGACCCTTCCTCAGCTATTCTAGCTTTCAGGAACTTTAATGGCTCCTCATATCTCAATGGCTCAAAAGGATCCATATCGTATATCCATTTTGCCTAAACATCCAACACTAAAATAAGGAAAGATACAGACGTGACAGAAATGAGAAACATAAAACTGGCAGATAAACTCACAACTGATTGGAGCATAAGTGATAGACCACGAGGGGACGATCCTGTATTGTTTTCTCTTAGAGAAAACTCAATTGTATTCATGGATGCCTCAACGGCATCAGTGTCAAACCCCTCGTCTGCCAACTTTCTCAGAGTCGTCATGACCAACCTTTCAACCTTTTGGACATTATCATCGGAAACACCTTTCAAACCAACACTGAACTGGGGCTGGAGAAGTTCATCTTCCACCCCACTACTAACAAGAGCTTCTCCTAAACCACTTTCTAATAAGATTTTTCTCAATGGAGAAGCAGGAGTTCCAAGCATTAGATGATCCAAAAACTCAAGTGCGAGTTGAGTTTGTAAGTCCAGTGGCTTGTCAGAGAGCAGCCAGTTGAGGCACACCATATGCTTCTTTTTAAGGTCGCCATCTCCACTAGCAGGGTATTTCTCAACAATCCTGCGAGGCCCAGAGAATAGCTTTTGTGGTTCAATCTTTGAACTATCTCGAGCTGGACTTGCATCAAACATGTCCAAGTATTCTGCAGAAATTAGTAAAGCAGATCTGTAAAATAATAACTTAATGAAAAACATGAATAAAGAAAGGGATAATCTCGTACAGAATAACAATAGAAGATATGGTTCTTACCACTCAGTACTCGAAGGCGGTGAACTGGATCATCGTCTCCATAAAACCATATCCTGGCATTGCTCGGGTGGTAAAACTGACGGTGAAACTCCTGGAATTTTTACCACAAAATTATGCACCAGAAGTCCTACATACCATTATGCTTCTATTGCAGTATAATACTATGTTACTCCATGTATAATTAAGTCATGTTAAGTACTTAACAAACCTTGAATTCCTCGAACGTCAGCTTCGGGATATCTTTTGGATCACCTCCACTGTCAACACCATATGTATTTTCGGGGCATAAGGCCTATTAAAAGAATATCAAAGAAAAGGCAAGCATAAGAATCCATAAGAGCCACTATACTACAATTAATAATGGATAAGATCATCTAACAAGGAATTCGATGCAAGATCTCAAAGTGATGTTTTGTGAGAAACTTCAGTTTATGCTGACTATAGCTACACATTAAATTGATGAGTGACCGGTGTAAAAAATCAACAACGCATTAAACTTTGGCCTCTTTTAGAAGTACACAACTATATGCAGACACGCACAATCATACATGCAAAGATGATTATCGATATATACCCATACATTTAATCAGGATAGTTGTAAAATATCAAAAGATAACAAAAATCTAAATATTTATACACTGTACATCCACTAGAACCAAATATACGTGATCAAAGAACGACCGAAACTTGCCTGTTGAGCAACACGCCCTAGTATATTATCAGGCTGCGAGTAGACACCTTTCATTTCATTAAAAACAACACCTGAAATGCAAAACATTAACAAAGAGACAAATAGAGCAAGTTAATAAAATAGGGGGTTAAATAAACAGGAATATGATATCACAAAATATCAAAATGCAAAGTATGAAAAAAGAAAAGTAACTGGGCATCCATAACAAATAAAACCTTTGTAGGATATGTCTTCTGAAGGATCATTAAGCTCATAATGCCAACCCTCCTGCTGAAAAGTGTGAACGTCATCCACACACTTGGGGAAGAACACAGCATCCAAGTATACATCGACAAGATTGTAGAAATCCTAGGATACATAGTGATGAAATGTGATAGACCAAACCTGAGTATATGAAAACATAGCACGAAGATAAAAATTGGTGAAGAACCAAATAATTTTGTATTCTTACCTTTGAATTTGTGGAAGCAACTGGATAGCAAGTCCTATCAGGATATGTGAAAGCATTGAGGAATGTATGCAAACTTCCCTTCAATAATTCAACAAATGGCTCTTTCAGTGGGTACTTTCTTGACCCACATAATACGCTATGTTCCAATATGTGAGGAATACCAGTAGAATCCTTCCTGCGTCAAAACCAAACTATTATACTAAACGGCTAATAGCACCAACTTAAAACAGAGAGTTACTAAATTCCTGTCCTAATAAGGTCGTTCGTGGTTTCAGCTCCTACTAAAAGAGTAAAATCATTCAACATTGGGTAACTTCGAGCTTGAAATGTTAATATATCATTCAACCAACTATAAATTCACTACTTGACATCAGAAACTCAGAACACTACACGAGAACCAACGAAGAAGAGGGAACCAAACGACTTGCACAATAATTTCAAAGGAATAAACATCTAAACTGCAACCTGACGAAATTTAATACTCAATTCGACCATTTTGGATTAGGTGGACTTCCAAGATCAAAGCACCAAATATCAAATGTTAACAACACTTTCATGTACACCAGGAAAGATTCACGTGTACTAGTACACTTACGGAGGAGTCCTGAAAACGATGCCAAACACCTTGTTCTCATCATCGTTCGACACAGACATCACCTCGCAACCGGTCTTCTTATGTTTGAATAGAACAGCTTTAGATTTACACTCTGAGATGAAGTCTTCAGTCACTTTCGCAAATCCAAGCTTCTCAGCCTCATCTTGACCTGCATTTGACTCCCACAATACTTAAAACATTCAATCAAAACTGCTTACAAATACAAATGTCACTGTTTAACCAAAAGGTTCACAATTTCCACAATGCAAAGAAGAAACTTATGAAGCTATGGTGTCAATTTAATCAAAGCAACGCTAAAATCTCACCGTGATAAGAAGGTGCGGTTTGTGTAGCGATGGCCCGAACGGAGAAGCGAGAGAGCTTCTCACTGAAACCGCCATTCGCGGCGGAGAGAAGCCTAAATCCACGGTTTAGCAGCAACCGTCTTCCAGGAGCTCCAGGAGTAGATAGCCGGCGAAGGTTGCGACAAGAGGTGGTGACGGCGGTCGTTGACGATGACGGAGACAAGTAAGAGCGAGGGAACTGACGGAGAAAGCGGGATAAGAGAGAGGGTGAACGGAGTGAAGAAGAACGGATTATTGATCGGAGCATTGTTACCGGAATATCTTCTCCGGCGAATACTGGTGTTTAACACGACGACGAGGGGTTTTATATAGAGTGAATTTGGTAACTAACAATCTCTTTTCTTAATATTATATAAATAGCAGTCTTAAATTTGAAATTGGCAAAATAACAAAAGTTGGGATTTCTCCATATGGTTTTGACTCCAAATAGTGTTGGGAATTTCAAACATATGTAGTAAGTCGATGGGACTGTACGCATTGAGCTGAGCCAAGGTGTTTTGAGGATTGCGTTATAGATTCCTGGATGATCGGCCACCGAGGACTTGACTATCTTTGTAACTCTTGTGGCTTGGATTGGTAAGTTGATTGTGCCGATTGCCATAAAAATCTATCCGGAAAATCCAGTGAGTGGCCGAGGAGCTATCGTGATATCTGAAGGATCGATTTTCATTTGACGCAAAGTGTCGCGGAAGATGACGTCTACAGAGCTTCCTGTGTCGATCAAAATCCTAGCGGTGTCGAAGTCGTTCATTGTGAGCTTGATGACGAAAGGATCGTTGTGTGGTTGGTCGATTCCTTTAGCATCCTTCTCCGTGAATGATATGGTGCACTCCGGATGTCTAGGTTCATAAGTCTGGAAGGATGCGGCAACCACTTTTCGTTGGAAAGCTTTGATGGATGAGACAGTGTCGTGACAGTATTGCGAGCCGCCCATGATCATGTTGATTCTCTGGCGTGAACCGTTGTTCTGGTCTTCGTCGTCAGATCTGTTTCACTTGTTCTGTTCGTCCGTTTGAGGTTGCTCGTTCGGAGAATCGTCACCTCTATCACGAACGAAATCTTTGATATGGACTGTATTATCGAGATGTCCTGCAAGGAGTTTCTTGGTGAGTTCCGCGCCCAAAGTTCTGCAATTCTGCGTTGAGTGGCCTTTAGTTTGGTGGAGCTCGCAGTACGCGACAGTACGCATTCTCGTCGTAGCCTCTACTGCTGTTTGTCCATCCCTCCGAACGTCTATGTCCACGTTCAGAGCTTCGGCCACCGCCACGTCCATAATTTCTCGCAGTTTCTTGGGGACTCTTTTCTTTGTTGTTGATCAAGTAGTTTTGCGAGCCAGGACTTTCGTGGTGAATGTACTTTGATGTTGAAGGAGGCCTTCTTGTGCTTTGTCGTATGGTGGGCTGTTGAGTTGATCGCGGAACGCGGACTGGTGCGTGTCTGACTCGGAGGATTTGCATCTTCTTCGTTGACGATGTAGGAGTTGGCGAGATGCAAGGCATCTTGAATCGTTGATGGAGTGTGATGAGCCAAGTCCTTCCTGAACTCCGATTTGTACCACAAGCCTTGCTTAAGTGCACGAAGTGCTGCCTGGTCGCGCATGCCATCGACCTGCGAGATAAAAGTTTTGAATTTTGTGATGTAGGAACAGAGATATTTTTTGAACCTTGAATGATTGACCACAAGTGAGCGTCGGTGGTTTTCTGCCCCATGAAGATGGAGTAATGCTTCAGAAAGGTTGTGGTGATTTCGCAGAAGCTGTCGATGGAATTCCTCGGTAGCCAAGAAAACCATTGCAGAGCTGGTCCTTTGAAATTTTCGACAAAGATAAGACAGAAACTAGCGCCTTCGTATCCCCTTGGGAACTTGGCCCTGTTCATGGAGATTCGGAAGGATGTCAGGTGCTCTCTTGGATCGGTCGTACCGTCGTAGAATGGGATTCTGATTTTTTCGGGATCAGGGATACGAGCTTCTGTGATCCTCCGAGTGAAGGGAGTCATCTGCGACTCTTCGAGAACGCGGTCAATTTCTTGTGCGCGGCTGGTTGCTTTGTGGATCTGCGAACGCACATCTTGGATAGTAGCTTCTATTTTGCGGAGAGATGCTCTGAGTCGGAGGATTTCTTCCTTGTGTTCTCTGAGCTGATCGTCATCGGAGTATTCTTCGAAGACGTCTTCACCTCTGACTTGAGGCTGTTCTGTGTGCTCCGGGTGTTGAGTGCTTGAAGGTGGACTCGACTCTCTCTCACGATTGTCCACGGTGTGGAGTTGCATGTTGATCCCTAGAGTATCCTTGGTGAGGTCGATAGTTTTCTCCGATCCCTGTGGTTGCTTAGTTCGAGCTGAGTCTAGACTTCGTCTTCTCTCCTCTTCTGTCCCAATTGATATTGATTCTAATCATGAGGATGCACCTGAGGTACGAGATGAGTTTGAGTTGACAGCTGATGATGACGAGCCTGCTGAGGAGTGGCCTCCAATTGTGTTTCCAGCAGAGATTGCCCAGTTTGCACCTTCTCCACCACCAGCTGATCTGAGAGACAGTGTTGCTTATCGCCGCCATCAGATCCGCGAGCAGATTGAAGGAAAGTTGTCCTGAAATCACACTGTATGACTCAAACATGG
>OVAP01007280.1:0-10926 GCA_900406295.1 Aurinia saxatilis
TTTTAAAACCTTCTTTACATTCCAAAAATACTTTGTGTATGGTTTTTACATATTCATTCGCAATATTCTATTTTTAGTAATTTTTCTTCTCTTTTGAGTTAATTAGCTTTTTCTCTAATGTTGTATTTTTGTTGTTTTAATTGCAGAGAATTGTTCACTTACCGGTTATTTTTGGGGAATAGGTCATGAGGGACGTTTCTTGGCATTTTGAGGTTCACAAGACGAAAGGAGGGAGAATGTTCTTCTTGGAAGATGGTTGCACATATGGTGATCTTGTTGGAATGGCACAAGAAGACTACAACCTCTCCAAGAAAGATGAGATTGTTGAGCTATCTTATCATGTACCGGATGTGATGCTCAATCAAATGCCTATGGATACACCTCCTAATTTTATCTCCAATGATAGACAAGTGTGTAACTTGATGAAGTTAAGTCAAACGCATGTTGTACGTCTTTTGGTTTCCACTCGACACGAGTTGAAACCTTATGATGGAGATGAAGATGAAGATGGAGATGGCGATGAAGATGAATATGAAGCTGAGGACGACGACGTGGATGAAGATGTGGATGAGTTCAATGACGTCGAAGATGAGGATGGCGTGGTGGAAGGCATGAATGTTGTCAAAGATGAGGTTTATGACTCGGATGTGGACTATGGTGTGTATGGGAGACTGAAAGATGAGGATGAAGAGTATGATTATGATGGACGTTTTGATGTTGGGTTTACACGCATGGGAAGATTCTATGGAAATTGGTTCGTTAAGATCCACGTCGGAAAGAGTTTTTGTGCAAGGAAGATCTTGTCTCGGAGTTGCGAAATACGGCGTTGATGGAAAAATTCGCATTCAAGGTGTATAAGTCGAGACCGGAGTTGTTTGTGGCAAAATGTCGTGTGAAAGGATGCTCATGGAGGCTTAGAGCAATTGTGACCAACGAGGCAAACAAGATTTTTGTGACAAAATATGCAGAAGTCCATACATGTACCTTGGAGGAGCAAAAAATTCACTGCAAAGTTTGTAGCCCAAAACACATTGCAAAGATTTTTATCGATCATTTTGGAATGGTCTATGGAATTGTCCCGAATCATATATAAGTTTCTATGGGGGTTTTGTTTGGGTTGAAGACGGACTACTCATCTTCTTATAGAGCTATGATTTTTGCACAAGAATTAGTGAGAGGAACGGCGGATGAAGGATATGATAAGCTTCCGTCTTATTTGCAACTTATTGAGAGAGTCCATCCCGGAAGTGTCACCGAGCTTGTACGTGACGAGGAGAATCGATTCAAATATCTTTTTCTTTCCTTTGCCGCTTCGATAGCCGGTTTTCGGAATCTAAGACGAGTTATTGTAGTGGATGGGACTCATCTTAATGGGAAGTATGAAGGTGTGTTGCTAATGGCGGCCAGCAAGATGCTAACTTCCAAATATTTCCATAGGCCTTTGGTATTGTAGATTCGGAATGTGGTGCGTCATGGAAATGGTTTTTTGACAACTTGCGGAAGTGTTTTTCGGATGAATATCCTATGACCATAGTGTCGGACCGCCATTCCTCCATAGCAAAAGCGTGTGATAAGGTTTTGCCTTGGGCCACTCGGGGGATTTGTTACTATCATCTACAACAAAACATCATATCGAGATTCCGAGGAAAGGAGATCATGTACTTGGTCAAAGGTGCCGCATATGCTTACACGGTCGCCGATTACAACCACTACATGGATGCCGTAAAAGATGTTAAACAAGCCCTCGCGACATATTTGGAGGAAGTGGACCCAAAGTTGTGGTCACGAGTTCACTTCCCGGGAGTTAGATATAATATAAAGATGAGCAACATTGCGGAATCTCTCAGTTCCGCGCTTAAAGTAGCCAAAGGATTTCCCATCACGTTTCTTTTGGGGTTTATTAGAGAGAAACTAGGGATGTGGATGTATAAAAGACGGGAAGATGCTTTGAGTCTAACAACACTCCATAGTTGGAGAGTTGAGACATTGTTGGCGATTACGCGGAAAGAATGACAGTTGAACGCATAGACGCTTGGCATTTTTTTGTGAGGGGTCATGGAACACGCGCTTGTATGATCTATTTGGAACGTAGAACATGTGCTTGTGGAATGTTTCAAGTTGAGAAAATACCATGCACACAAGCGATTGCAGTTACAACCAATGCTAACGTGCCTATGTCTACCTTTGTTGTATGCGAGAAACTATCTATATGCGACATAATTGGGTACCATCTATCCCATAGACGGGGAAACCAAAGCCGAAGATATCCCAATGCGCCCCTTACTCGTCAAACCTGTTCCCGGGAGGAAGAAGAAGTCGAGATGGCAAACTTGGCTAGAGATGTTAAGGAAGAGAGCCAACAAGCCTAAAAAATTACACAAGCACTACAATTGCTCAAAATGCAAGCAACTGGGACACTCGACCTCAATGTGTAAGTTTAGCTCATCATGATCTGTAGACTTTATGAATTTAGTTAACCTTCTTCTTTCATTAAATTCAAATAGGAGATGTGAGATGATGGTGATTCATGAGATACGAGATCTAGCTGTTTCTTCTTGGACAAGTTATCAAGTACCTTCTACAACAAGTTATCGTGGTAGACTCCTAGATAAGCTTGTACTAGTACTAATTCTGTAATAAGCAAGTATTATGTAGTGCTTGGTAGTAGTTATTTTATTTTAAGATGTATGATGATCTACAAGTGCTTGGTAGTAGTTATAAAAAAAAACCTTTTAGCCGAAATTCATTGTTGATTAATATGATTAATAGGTTACAACAACACAATTAATCCAACCCATAATGTTGATAGGTTACTACAAATCAGTTCCTAACCAACCCAGGATCAAACTCAGTTACTCTCATAAAGGTCCAACATGTCCCAATTCCTGTTTTCCTTGCCCTTCGCTTTTGTCTCATCGAAGACCTCAGCCGCAATCTTATCCCTAATACCTTTAATGTTGCTGTCGCACAAATCCGGAGGGAATGTCATGCCAAGGGCATGCCATTCCAGATACTTCAAGCATTAGACACCGCAATCACCACTTTTAATGTTTTCAGGCACGTCTCCTCCACAGAATCTTTCAAACGTGAAAGGCTCAAGTGCAGCATCATGTTAAAACGTATGGAGTAAGTGAGGCAGCATCACGACGATTCGCTCAACAGCCCTGGCTATGACTCCATCCCTTGCATGAACCGCATAACTGTCCCAAATGACAACATGTCTCCTCGGCAATGATATCCACAAAGCCACCCAATGATCCTTGGTTATGTTTAAAGGTGCATAGGTATCATCCACCTTGAGCACCCAAGTCTTGTTATTCGGCATGTGTTTAGGTGTTGTACCTATGTAGTAGTCAAACACATCAGCGGGTAACAATTTACCAGCACCATCGGGATTTGGTGTAGATTTCACAAAGAGTGGGTACTTCTCTGTCCAGAAGGATCTAAACAAAGTATCAAGGAAGCAAAGACGATCCGATCGAAATCATTCTGGATGCTTCAAGTAGCGGCTCCACATCATCTGCATAAAAGCATCAAGATGCTGCAAAAAGTGTACGATAAGTGTAAACCGAAAGAAGTAAAAGATTTGTAAGTCTGCAAAAAGTGTATGAAAAGTGTGTAATTAACATGTCCATTAGCCATTTCTGTGGACTCCGCAACATGTCATACCACTCAGCTGGAGATCGTTTACTCTTCTTATTTTTTTATATTCACTGCAACAAATTCATAACATGAGTAACACAACAAATTCAACTTAAGGGTTAAGTTTTAAGACATGTTACCTTGATTGTTTCAACCAATCTACTAGCACCTTCAACTTCTTCTTGTCTACGGGTTCAAAAGGATCATATCCACCTACTCTTTGGTTTTCATTTGGAATTATTGCCTTAATTGTGCTGTTTCCCACAAACGGATCGTGTTGTGTTGGCGAAAACCGCCTTCGCCTCTCACTCCTGGCACGAACCACGTTCAATGCTGCATGCTTACTGATTTCTTGTTCTTTTCAAACTCTTCACCAACTCTTCCTCAAGACAGAACTTCTTGTGTCCAACATACTCAACACTCTTGTCCGCCATTAACACTCTCAGAAACAGCTCAACCTTTGGAACCTTTGAAATATAAACAGACATTCTTATATAAAACGCAAACTATAGAAATCCAGAGAAATTATAAGATAAGCCATGATATATAAGAAATCCAAACATACATTTTACACAAAAGCTTTTTAGCAGTTTCTAGGGTTTTTAGTTACAACATAAAACATGAGTTCAACAACACAAAAAGTTTGATACAACAAAAAACACAAGCACTACTTTTTCTTTTCATCATTCCTGGTTTTAGGTTTTCTAGCAGGTGGAGGTTTTCTAGTAGGTGTCTTAGATTTTTCAGAGTTAATAGCAGGTTCCAGAATGGGTTCAGAACTAACCCGGACAGGTTTTGCAGTCTGAGGAGGGTCCGAGCCATTCATGTCTCTCTCCCTTCCCTCGGCATCCTCTTCATTGGACTTGACCTCGGCAACCTCACGCTCAACAACTCTGGCCCTCTTGGTCAGCAGATCAAAGTTCTTGTCACACCTAAGAAAGCCTTCATGAATCTGCTGAGATAAGCCTCCGCAACACCCCTCGAAGAAACGCTTCATGGAATCAATGAATCTCTCACCACCAGCAATAGTTTCCTCCATATTAGAATATGTTGAGGGACGAGATCTCTTAAGAGTACTCTCATCTGACCATGTGCTCAACATATCAACAGAGCAACGCTCCGGTTTGTGTTCGATACCTCTCACTTCCCAGTCACTTTCACTCCACTTCCATGAACCCGTACTAAACTCTCTGAAAAAAGCTCTAAGAATATTGTGAACCCTTTCATCAGCGCTGGTATCATCAGGCCAATACGGATACATTTCATCAATTCTCTCCTTAACAATCATGTTGCTAAAGCGGGTCTGCAGAAAAAGATAATACCATATTTTAGCATATTTTCCTCAATCTCATGATATAATGAAATAATATTTTTACTCAATCTCACCTGTTGTAGCAAAAATTTCCTCATGTTTTTTTGGCCTTTAGCCCCTTTATACGCCAGAAATGGTGGAGTAATATTACCATGAAAGAGCTTACCATGTGAAGCTCCATAATCAGGCATGGCAGTAACTTTTTCTTAAATGCCAAATCCGCTCTCACTTCAACAAACCCATAAATTATGTAAGAAGTCTTGGACAAGTCCAGTTTCACCAAATCAATGAGTTTCTTGAAGGCCACTCTACCCCATGGGTATTTCTCGAAGGCCTGTAGATCCATCACCAACCTGGACAAGTTGGAAAACATATATATTCAGAAGCATTAAATATAGATACAATTAAGGCTTCACAAAAAAACATAAACAAAAAACTCTAAAATAACCTGGCCAAGTGAACCGGTGTGGCATGAGAGGGATTGTGTGCTACAATGTACCCAGCTAAGATGGCTAAGTAGCCAAGCCTAATCCACTCCTCCCTAGACAAGGTTTTACATTTAGAACATGCTATGGTCAAAGCCTCAACACTTGGACCCGTCTCAACATGCACTCCAAGCTTCATCCAAAATTCTTTCATCTCATCAGTGACCTCCATATCCTCCGCCGCATCATTAATATACTCACAATTCAGACCAGTGAGATGTTCAAACTCATACAACGAAAACCGTATTGGGTTTGCACCAATGAGACTTTTTATCTCCTATGTCTTATCGCATTCAACCTGGAAACCAAGCACATAATGCACCAGCCTTGATGCCCAGCCAAAGTTCAAGCTTCCAGAACTTCAGAAAAACTCCCAGCCTACTCCCGTCAATCTCAGCCCATTCATCTTTCTTCAAACACTTTTCTAGAGCATGGAACAGCTTTGTATCAGTGCTGCAGTAATTGATGCTTCGTTCTAAAAACGGATCTTCATTTAATGAGTAGACCCTCCTAGGGAAATCTGGTTTCTCTTTATCCTCTATTTTGCAATCATGAAACAGGTTAGAGGTTAGTATAAAAAAACAAGAAAGTCATGACATTGGATTCAAATATATACAAACATAACATATACAAAAAAAAAAAAGATTCAAATACATAAACAAAAAACGAGAAAATCAAGAAATTGGATTGTTCAGTTTGAGTATCAGATCTACAAAAATTGATAACTATGAAAATAAAGCGGAACTGGGTTTTCATAAACAAAGAACATACATGTTTTCAAAAATCAAAAGAATTGGACAAACGATTTTGATTCGAAAAGAGAATCAAACAAACAAACGAACAAACGAACAAAAATATAAAAGAATTTCAGAAACAAAAGACAACAGAACGATTTCAAAAACAAAAATGATGATTGACGAAACAAAATCGTATGAAAGTAGACTCGAAAAGAGATTCACCTTCACTACTCGAAAGGAGGCTAGTTTATGGACACTACGGCGAAGAAAATCTGAGCGAGATGGTGGAGATTTGAAAACGAAGAGAATCGCCGCAAAATCGCCACAGATCTCTTTGGTGTGGCGTTTAGGGTTTTCTGGTAAAACCGGGACTGTAATACTCTTATATATGCCGGTACAATATAGTAAATATGGATTGGTTTGGTGTAGGTTAGGTTAAATCTGGATCGGTTTAATTCGGTTAAGGATAAAACATATTGTTTCGAATATGCAGACTACAACTGAAGTCTGCCAAATTTATTAAAAGCCCGCCCAAATGAAATATTTATCCCGCCCAAAAATCCAAAAGGCCCGCCAAAGCCCATCCATTTTACTACAAAATCCCGCTCATAATGTAGACTTCATCTGAAGTCTCCAAAACATTCCAGATTTTTTCTTAACCACACCGGTTTAAGCTGTTTAATTACACCTAGTTAATCAAATTTCATCTCTTTTTTTTTGGTACAATTACACCGGTTTATATAAAATTATGGCAATTTTTTTGTCTAATTACACCGGTTTATATAAATTTATGGAAATTGTTGGTCTAATTACACTGGTTTAAACAAATTCTAGTTTATTTTATGACTAAGTTTAACATTTGACCTCGTTTTAAATGTAATTATACCGGTTTAATCAGTTTTCATATGGATATTTGGCAGACTACATGTGCAGTCTGTAATTTCATCATACTACATCATCGACGCAGAACATCAAATAACATATATAGAATCCTTTCAACCACAGAAGGAAAACCGAATAAAAGTATTAAGCCCTTAGACTGAGTTACAACAACAAATTAGGTTTACATCAAATAAAATCCGATAGCCTAAAACCTATTGATGCAAAGGAAAGAGATGACACCTACGATGGTTACAGAGATGAGGACGACCACACTCTTCAAATCAAACCCACCTAAACGCTTCTCAAGGATGAGCTCTTTCAGTTGCACTAGCTCTGTTTCAAATCTCTTCACATGAATGGAATTCTTCACAGCCGCCTCCAAGCTGTTCACGGCCTCGAACCTCTTCACACACTCCAAACCAGAATCCTTACTTTGGATGCCACGAATGAAGTCAGATTGGTTTTCTTAAAGACTCCTTAACTCTCTGATTTCCTCTGAAAGAGCTGCATCCCACCATTTGAACATATGGTGTCCACCATCCTATACAACCAAGCCAAAATTAGTTTATATATCTCAAACTCATGTAAGAAACAAACAAAAACATTATATCCCTCTCATTACCTTATGGTTCTTACAACAAAAAAGGATGATACCCGGATTCAGTTCAGTAGTCGAGGTATGTATCACAGCAGTTAATCCACATACACATCTCTCAGGAATCCCACGTTTCCCAGAATTGCCGAAGAGGTTGACTGGTCTACGCCTCTCAACAGAGCTCACTTCCGCAGCATCAAACCCATAATCCTCAGTAGGAAGACTTGCTCTACTGCTCTATGGTTGGCTGTAGCTGTACTGACCCATTCCTGTAAGACAACATAACTCATTACAACGATTATTGAAAAACTCAGAACATAAACAAAGATAACATAGGAGAGGCAAGAGAGACTTAGAAATAGGATGGTATGAAGAAGAAACTCGGCGGAGGAGGTGGGAGGCGACGAGGTTCACGGCGAGGAGAGAAGAGAGGAAAATAATTATGCGCCGTTTTAGAGAGAGAGAGGTTGGTTTCAGATTAGGATTGGTGGTGGAGGAAACATTTATATACGGAGTAACATTTTAGGTTTAACCAGACTTCAATTGTAGTCTACTCGGTATATTTGGTTAATACCGGTTACTTTGTGGTTCATATTTGTGGTTTTAGTAGACTGACAATGAAGTCTACCACCTTCCAAACAATTAGTTTACAAACTAAATTTTCTTTGTAGGTTCAAATTACTTCATTTTTGTGTAAAAATATTTTACAGTGATGATAAATAGCCTATTTTTTGTTGTGTATATTTTTTATTTTTCATATTAATTTTTAAAAGAATTAAAATTAAAATTTTAAAATAAAATTATGTAGTAGACTGCACATGAAGTCTACAGTCCTCGCAGGGCTATAATAGTCAATTCCGTACTAGTTTTTTTTGTTTGTTCATTGAGGGTAAAAAGGATAATTCACAGAAAAAATGTCACTTTTGCTTAATGTGTGATATGGGGTCTAGATTTGCTTTTCAAATTCATTAAGGTCCAATTCATGCAATTCCCCCATATTTTAATAAGATATATAACTAATATTATGTCTGTTTTATTTATATCCTTAAAATATTTATTTATATGGAATTATGCAAATTCTTCAAGGTAATTAAGATTACTCTTGCATTAAATTTTTGTATAATTTTCATATATCACTGTATATGTATGTATGTATTTTTAATAAATAAAAGTATTAAAAACTTATTCCCATGTACTGTTTCTGTTTAATCTCGGACATTTTAAACCTTGATAAATACTATTCAAGTTTCTGATATCGAAATTATTTGATGTGTCATAGATTTTTTCTCTCTAAAAATGTTGGGGCCTACTGTTTAGAAATAGTAAATATTCTCTAGTCTTCAATTTACAATAATCTTTACAATAAAATTCTTCTAAATCTTTACAATAAAATTTCTCTAAATGTGACCAGGTCTTGTAGTCTAGTGGTTTGTGCTAGTGCCATCACTGTGTCACCGCCTATGTTCAAGCTCAGCTTAGTGTATATTGGATAATTGTTGACAAAAAAAGTGAGTATAGTCATTTTATGTCGATTGATACTTGAAGAAGTACTTCGCTTTCTCGAATAGTTATGTTGGGCTTAGCTCTGTTTTCCACTTGTATTATATCATGACAGACCACTTTCTGTTTTAGTGTATCAACGTGTCAACAACATCGTCTAAATATCACATAACACAAACCTTGAATATAGAGTTCTTTATATAAGGTTCACTACAAGAAAACAGGCCAACTGTCACGACAAAAAGCGACCACAAATGTAGTGGCAAAAAAACAGCGAGGATATTGTAACGAAATCCTATGTTGCAACGAAAAAAATGTCGACACAAAACTGTGGCATTAAAGCGACCCGAAGAAGAAGTCGCAATTTGGTCGCAATAATGTGACTGAAATGCGACCACATTGTGATTGAAAGCTGCACTGGCAAAGTCTTGGCAAAAATTGTGACGTATTTACGACTGTTTGAGAAGTCGCATATGTGTAGTGGAAAATTCGTGGGAAAAAATTACCCACTGATTTGCGACGACATGTATAGTGGCTTTGTAGTGGCATACCTGGGTAGGTGAAATGTATTAAGCTCGTGCGTAGTTGGTCTGCCTAATTTATTGTCACCGGATATGGTAGTGGCAATGCAGTGGCAAATTTTCTCAATATGAAGCATTGCAGCCGACTGTTGAGGATGGTAAGGAAGGAAAATTAAGAAAAAAATTAGTTGTTTGAGGGAAGGAAATATGGGGGATCATTATAATAATTGGATTGCATCAAGAGCATGGATGTACAACATGATCGATCTAGAAACCGATAATATCTCGAGAAAATATCAACTCGGNCGATCTAGAAACCGATAATATCTCGAGAAAATATCAACTCGGGGTTGAAGGGTTCATGGAGTTTGCTAGTATGCAGCCATTCGCAAGGGAAAATGGGGGTAAGTTTTATTGCCCTTGTATTAATTGTCAAAATGAAAAAGTTTGGACGGGACGTAAATTTTAAACCATTTGCTGAGTAAAGGATCTCATCCTTTTGTAGCCTAAAATTTCTTCATGTGTCATTCCCATTAACCTCACCAAGCTATTACAAAAACTCACAAGGTCTATAGGCTGAATTGAAAAACTTTAGCTATAGACTTACATATACTTTTTTTTATTACCTGAGTATAGTCGGATTCAAGCTCTGTTGTTGGTGGATCAGCTACTTTTTCTGCCAAAGATGGATATGTGAAATCCATTGATTCCCACTTTAAGAAAATTGCTCAAACTCGTTATACCGATACGCAGACAAAAAAACAACAATAATGACAAAAATATTCATGTAAGCGCACAAGCTCTCGCAATAGTATCTAGGGATCGAATCTACATGGAACAACGTGCACATATTAGCAAACCCGGTTTAATAAAGCTAAGTAAAAAAATATGTTTTGTTGGTTTTTGTGATCTCTAAAATGGTAAAAACTAATAAGTAATCAATAATAAAAGCGTTAGGAAATCAATGAAATGTTATGGGACCATAGTTTAAATTATTTGTGGAGTTTTTTAAATGTGCTATGCAGAACTTGGTATTACTGTCATGGAGTATCCATGGTAGACTTATCTATTTTCGATCGCTAATCCAGGTAAATATTTCATCCCTTCAGTCCCTAAACCCTAATAGTTGGATACTTATTATTTAACCCAGAATGTCCATTAGAGCTTTGAAAATCAGTATACATGAATTTCTTCCAGTGATGTGCTGATACACAAAGTTTTACCCTTTGTAGTTAAACTGCAAGTGTACAGA
>OVAP01007282.1:0-10924 GCA_900406295.1 Aurinia saxatilis
CCTAAACTTGCTGTAGTTATATTCGTTGTATGAATCTTTTTCAGCAAGCGGGTTTCTGATTCTTGTGATTCTACGAAGTTTCCATCCCGCGGCTGCTAAAGCATGGAGTTTGGTAATGGAGATTGAGTCGTCGTGGAGAAGGATGAGATCGCGTTTTGTGTTTGTTTTGAGGAGGCTTTGAGCTAAAGCTATGGCACCACAGACGTAAGATTCTGAAGAGTGGAGGACTGTTGCGTAGGCTTCACGTTTAGGTCGTTTTGTCTCTGCTTCTATCTTTGTTAGGTCGTACACTTTGTCTATACCTGATTTTTTGGGTAACGAAAGAAAAATTGAATTAGGAAACTTAATATATTATTAAGTAAAAGCGAAAACAAAATACTAAAATAATGTGTTATGTTGTGATGTTGCTAATTAGCTTCTTGAAAAAGTTTATGCGAGAATGGGGCTAAGAATGTTTAATTAATTTACTTGAATGATACTGAATTGATAAACCTAAAATATACATCCATATCTAGTATGCTACGAAAAAGCTACTTCAACGATTATCATAACATTTTAGTTATTATTAGACATATAAACATGATTATCAAACCATACATTAGTTTTTTTATTATGATTAGTTAAGTACCATTAGTCAAGCTTTGAATCCTGGTAATGTCGTTGACAGAAAGTAAATATGAAAATACAAGTCATAAAGAGTTGTTGTAAAAGAAAAGGGAAAGTCATAAAGAGTTGTTATATAAGCTATCATTCATCAACCTTATTCGATGATTATTTGTTTTCTTAAACCACAAGCGATGTAGCAATCAAATGACTAATTGCTTATATGTTTTAGAAAAAAGTATAGGTCAATTTAACTAACTCGATCTACCAACGAATACGAATTCCCACTTTGAAGAAGCAATCAAAGTTGTTACTTAATCAGTTTTCTTAATCATATACTTTTCTCTACAAACCTTGCCTCGAAAGCATACTAATTGCTTACATCTTTTATTGCTAAAAAATTAAGTATATGAGCAACTGCAACCATAAATTTAAGTATAATTCAAAACTATCACAAAGGTTTATTTAAAAAATACTTATTGATGTAAATGAACATGGCACATATAGTGTTAAAAAAAAAAAAAAAATCATTGATGATATATTTTTGCAAAATTGTATTTCAAATAATACGCTTCTGATTACAAATAAAAAAGGAGAACTTGTTTAATATATAGATAGTAAGAGTTTTCACAAATCGTAGTATAATCATTTGGCCACATGTGTATATGTAACGATTAAATTTAATATCTCCTTTGAAAAATCAAGGTTGCTTGTATGACAAACAAAATATTTGGTGGTTAGCAAAAGGACATACCTAAAACACAACCACTAACATATCTAATTAACACACACCAAACAGTTAAGCAAAGTATCAAAACATATTGACTTGTTTTATGTTACAAAACGAAGTTGGTACCTTTCACATCAGTTTCACGTAATCATGTCTTTTTATGTTAGAATGTCCTAGTCATTACATATGAGTCTTTTCTAGTAATCATACATATTATAACACTCGTGCCACAAACATTATAATCTTTTATGAATTGTTAAAATTAGTTGATATAGTTTGTTAAATGAGTTGTTATAGATTTAAATTTCAATGACCGCGAACTTCTGGATCTAGACTCGTACATTATATTAGATCGGTATACTTGTAAATATGCAATAGTAAAAATTTTACCTTGTGAAGCCCACAAAGGTAGAGCAAGATTGCAAGATCCGATTGGCAAATTAAGCTTTTGTTGTAACCTAACCACCTCAGGCCGGTACAACCACCATTCCCCCTCCCTCTTCTCCAAATCATCACACCGGAAAATCTCAATCATTGGTTGACATTTGCTCCAAAACAACACTTTGCTCTTCCATTTCCAATCCGTCTTCACTTTCTTGGCTGCCAAGTTAGCAGCGATTAGGTTCACTTGCAACCTCAAAACCTCTCTCCTCCACCCTTCTTCAGGGTAGTTACAAGGCAGCTTCACAACTACCAAATCCAACTTCTCTAAGCTTTCGAAATCGGGCATCGGTATCTCAGGACATGTGGGAACCTCGGTATCTTCCTCTTCATCTATCCACTCTGGAAACAAGTCATGCCATGTAAAAAGCTTAGAGACACGCTCAAAATGTACATGAACCATTTCACCATAACGTTTCCATTCTGTAAGATCAGATTCCTCCATGTTCACCATCCCTATCTTTGTTTTCCCCAACCCTCTTGTTAGAATCTCCTCCATGAAGCTTGGTGCCTCAAGCTTGGTTTGATTACTAGCAGGTGGCGAATCTCTCTTGTTTATTTGATTATCTACAATGAGTTCTTGCATCTTCACTCCTCTCTCCACCTAAAAACGTCCAAGATGAATCAAAATAGCTAGTTAAATATACATACATATTAGTCTAAGTTTCGGTCAGGATTATCAAAAAACAAAAAGAAATCTCACCTTACCTTGGGAGTGCAATCACGAAAAGAGCATCCAACAAAGGAAGCTGCGTTGTTGAAGTAGACTGATGAAGAAGGATGGAGAAGAAAAGCAGTATAGAGAAGAAAAGAGAAACCAAACAAGATCAAGTTGAAACGTATCAATGTGGATTTAGATGGAGCCATCTTCATAATCATCATCATCGTTCTCCCGTTTCTAAGTGACAAACATCTCTCTTTCATCTTCTCTATGTACTCTCCTAACTCAAAATGTTCAAAGGTCTTCAAGGGAGTTGTGTATGTGATGATGGCTCTCTATATATAGTTAGGGGAAGAGAAAATTATTAAAAATAAGTGTTAATTAATAATTTCTGTAGAGGTTGAGTTTTTTTAGTATAAGACCATTTTGAAAGAAAAAGAAAAGGGTCTAGAAGAGTTGCATTGGACATGTCAAAGAACTTTCTTTACTCAAACACAAAGCCTGATATGTATGTGGATTATTGATAAAACAAAGGATGTGTGGCCAACGATATTTGGTGGTTGGGCTATACAAATAATGAAAAGAGTATGTAAATAATAATACGTATGTCTTAAGTTACGTATTTTGTTCTCACCTCCAAATTGTGGGACCAAAAGTACAATGTAAAGGATATACTATAATGATAAAATTCAACCTTTTGATTATCTATAAATCGACCTATTTCATTTCCGTTGTATGTTTCTGTAAAATATGTTTCATCAAGAGAAAAGATCATTGTTTCCACAGTTTAATGATATTCTTATTCTAAATGATGAAATAGGTGTTGAACTACAACAATCAGTTACAATTATTTAGTCACTAAACTCCACCAACTACAACTGTAGAAGGATTTAATGATTAATACAAAAGATTACAATATTTCTTTCTTATAAGTAAAGTTTTATGTGGATATTCCTAATTTCCTAGAGGGAATATGAACGTAAAAAATATACCAATTTAGTCATAGTTATTAAATCGGTCTATAGGCGTCTAAAGCAATCGGAGGTCTACTTTATTATTATAAAGTGTAAAATCTACGATGCAAACATCTAGAAACGAAGTTGGTAAGGACCGAAAAGGCTCAGAAAAGCCTAGAGCTGAATATATACATTTGAATCAATGAACATTTTTAGTTCTTGTGTCAACATCCATTACAGAAAGGATCAATGCTTTCCAAACAATCTCATCACCTTCATTCATCCCCCCCACTTTATTTAGTTCAGCTTTATTATAAGAAAATAAAGAGTAATAATTAGTTTGTCTCAATCAGATTATCATCATTTTTAAGTTGGAATGTCAAAACCGATTTTACAATTGAAATTTAGGGTGGTAAGACATCGTATGTGAACCAGAATTAATTAAGAATTAGACTGAACCACCGTATCATTTAGATGCTCCTCAACCTCCTATGATTAGATTTTGATTTAGACTAGGCTGGCTTAAGCTTAAGGAGAGATGGATTATATTATAATTATAAAAACAAACAATGTTTTGACTCATCTTGATATTTTATAACAATGATTTGTTTTGGTATGTAAGAAGAACCGAGAAGGTCAAAAGAAGAGTCCCATGAATTGTGATGATGTGTTAAAATGGAACGAGAGGAGGAAAAAAAAAATCTAATGAAACTGTGTTGAGCTCTTTGGCAAATGATAATATTGCAAAAATCTCAAGAGCAACTGTTTTATCAAATGAAAATACACATTGTGTCTCTCACCTTGTTTCATTCTTTGATCACTTCCTGCATGTGTTGTGCATAACTTCTTCCCGGTGGGATGAATATCACATCTTCCCAACCTGAATTCCTCTCGCTCGTCTACATTTATATAAAATTCAGACTTTATTAGATCACAAGGTTTTTCCGCTCCTATTTTTCGGTTTCAATTTACAAAGAAGTGTACCTCCATTTTCCTTAAGACATCTTCCAAACTCCCAACCTGTACATCACAAGAGGACTCTTAAAATAACAATGCTGTCGAAATATTTTAATAGAAGGTATGCTATGCAGCTTTGATAACTATAAACCTCGGAAACCATTCTAACTCAAGAGAGATATGAAGAAAACAACACTCTCAATTTTGTTCTTTTTAAAGTTCTATAAACCTTGCATTTTCCTTCAGCAGTATTTCTTCTGGAAATACACTATGGTGTTATAAAGAGAAATTGTATGAACGCCAGAAATGAAACCACAGTGTATCCTACAAATCATAAATGATGCCAATGCAGCCACTCCCCACATTTTAGTAAACCAGATTCTTTTAACTTGAGGGGTTTCTATCTTTTCCTCAAGGAGGCGTATCAATATAGTAAAAGGTAAATAAGAACTACTTACCATAATTTGTTGATCTCCTCTTGATGCTCTTGTATACTTTGAAAGTTCCCTCTCTATATCTTCCTGAAAGTGGTCACAACAAAACTTGAGTTTCAACAGCAGTAAAGAAATAGCTATCTTGGCTTGAGTAGAGATTTTTTTACTAGTAATTTATGATGTGCGAGAAGAACTAACCAACCTTACTGAAATATATGGGGCAGTAACGTTTATTTTTTTTCCTCACAACAAGAAGCTCAGACTGCAGAGGGCAATTACAATAGATGGAAATCAATAGAAACATAGCAAAGACACCGAGATATAAGGAATCTAGATGCTAGATTTTATATTTATAGCAGAAGAATGGCAGCAGCATCGAATAGTCATCGACGTTATTAGTTTCTGAGCATTGATAAAACTATACGCCTAAAGTAAAGGATTGACAAAATTTAGCAAGATAATATGTAAAGCAGTTTACCTGGAAAACAGGAACTCCATCAAACCCATTCTTGTTTCCTGAGGATTTGAGCTGGGACGCAAGATAATCTAGCTTAGGACAAGATTGAAATGACAATGCCTAACTAGCAAATAACAACTGCAGGAGAACTGTATAATAAAGATTGTAGCATGACCCAACCTCCAAAGCGTTTTTTATTTGGATTGGATCTGGCAAGAAACGAAAGGAGATCCCCTCAACTTTTAACAAGTACACCTGTAAACAACATCCTCTTTAAACTTCTACGGATGCATCCAAATACATAAATGTAGCCACACAAAATCACGCAAACAACATAAAAAAAAGTCCCCTAAACTCATTGTAATTTCCAAGTCAAATTAGACCACCCAACGCAGCCAACTAATCCGATTTTTGCACTCTAGAATCTTACTGTTTCTTGAGATAGATACCCCTATTCATTTCAACATTCCTGTGAACACAAGAACTCAATCTCCTACTCAGTTTAATCTCCCAACGGAGGTCCTATTACACTATTACACAAAAGCAACTTATCCGACTCATCCAAGTCAACTTTGCTTTCTTTCTCAATGCTTCTTAAAAGAGATGCCCCTATTCATTTCAATATTCCTGTCTCCACAAGAACTCAGTCCTCCAATTCATTTCAATCTGCCAATAGAATTCCCATTACATTATTACCATATTCCAAACACTAAATGATGCGCTACATGAACAAAGTTCACTGAAATTGAACTCCTAAGACACAGAGACATAGTCCCAAGAAATTTGCTTGTTTCATAAGTTCCAATGTCCTTAACCAATGGCTTCTACATTCCTCCTATAAAGCAGTGATGACAGAGAATGAAAAAGTACCTGGTCCAGATTAATGGGAACAACCTTAGCATTACTCTTCAATTCTCTTCTCCTTAAACGCGCCTGAACACACAGAAGAAAGAAACGATATTTAGAATAACTAGGAGCTGAAAAGCTTCCATTTTTAAGACAGCCCATTTGAGGAAAGAACCTGAGCAAGAAAAGCTTCAGCATCCTCTTGACGGAAACAGAGCAACCCAATAGACTTATCACCAGTAGGATCCGAGATGAGAACAAACTCATTATTGGTATTGCTAACTGTAAACACAGAAGTACCAGAGAGAGCTTTAGCTACAAGAGATGGATTCAAAGTGGAGGTCTTGGTTTGAATTCCAGGTTTGGATGATTGTTGCGAGACGGAGGCAAAGGGAGGAGAGAAGAAGCGTGGGGAAGTTAGGGTTTCGGCGAATCGTTTGGTGTCTTCGAAACGAGAGGAGAGGTCGGAGGCGAATCGGTTACAGTGGTGGTGAAGGAAAGAGGAGAAAGAGAGGAATGGATTGGGTTTTACTGATGACTCCATTTTTGGGATTTTACAGAAAACCAAAAGAAGAAGAAAGAAAGAAAGAAAAAGGTCTTTGTAAAGTGTAGAAGAAAAGGCTCAGAGTCATCTTTCGTTGGGCTTTTTAATCGGATCATATTTATAAGGCCTTTCCACAATATTTTGTATTAAGATGATGGCCTTATGTGACACCAATTTTCATTGTTCCTGTAAGCTATGTTTCAGTATAAAATCAGACCGGCTTAGTATTCATTATAAACTCATGTTGCTTAGGAAATTGCTTAGTAAATAATAAACAAAGAAAAATTAATATAATAATAAGTTAGTTGCTTACAAAACTAAGCAATCCACAAAAATATCTCTATTTTTGTGTTTTAAATATTTAGTCTAAAATATCAGACCGGTTTATTATTCATTATAAACCGACTGATTGGTTGGTAAAGAATGAATGGGCATTTCCGGGAACCTATATCTAATTAACAACGGCTCTCTTGAAAAAATATAGCCGTTACCGATGTTTCCTTCTCCGTTTAGAGAATTAGGATCCCTTAGCAAAAACCCTAAATTGGATTTATCATTTAAACTCGCTCTCTCTTCTCTTCACATCATTAGCGACGAACAAAAACTCTTCGCTCTCTCTCGATCTTGATCACGATCTGCTCGAATTTCTTAACGCTTGCATTCTCTACAGGCTTGCTTTGATTTCGTTTTTTTGTTTGATTACGTTTCGTATATTGTGTTTTCTTTTGTGTGTTTTGTTTGTATAATGGATTCAGGTATGAATACTTCTACGCATTTGAAAGCTCAAGCTCGTTGTCCTCTTCAAGATCACTTTCTCCCCAGGAAGAGTTCCAAGGAAAATGTGAGTGATTCTCTTTCAATTGATTCGTTCTTAAGAAATTAGGGTTTTAATTTGCGATTGGGATCTTTTAATTCTTCAATTCCGATAATTCGATTCTGTTTTGCCATTAAAAATTAGGGTTTCGATTTGGGTATTCTTCAGAATCGATCCGATTTTATGATTACTTTCTGCAATTATCAATTAGGGTTTCGATTTGTGTTTTTAGGACATCAATTCCTCAGATTTCTTAATATCTCGCCTTGGTTCATATTAGATGAACGCATTGTTGATTATGCATTTTAATTGGTCGTTTCTTGGATAAAATTGATGGTGAAGTCTATAAGATTATTGATGTTGATCTCCTTTTGTGTTGTGTTATATCAGTTGGACAGGTTTATTCCCAACAGATCAGCCATGGACTTCGACTATGCTAACTACATGCTTATGGAAGGAAGGAAAGAGAAGGATCAGGTAAGTTCACCATCTAGAGAGGCATACAGGAAGCAGTTGGCCGAGACTATGAACCTCAATCACACTCGGATTCTCGCATTCCGCAACAAACCTCAAGCTCCAGTTGAGTTGCTTCCTACCGATCACTCTGCTTCTCTTCACCAGCAACCTAAATCTGTGAAGCCTCGTAGATACATTCCTCAGGTATTGGAGACTTGTTTTTGAGTTTGAAAGAATAGAGGTATCTACTTGGAGTTTTATTGATCTCGTTTCAAATTTGCTGTGTTGTAGAGTTCTGAGAGGACATTGGATGCACCTGACATTGTCGATGATTTCTACCTCAATTTGTTGGATTGGGGTAGTGCTAATGTCTTAGCCATTGCGTTGGGTCACACAGTTTATCTCTGGGATGCTTCCTCTGGTTCTACATCTGAGCTTGTGACCATTGATGAGGAGAAAGGACCTGTCACAAGTATCAGTTGGGCACCTGATGGTCGCCATGTCGCAGTAGGTCTTAACAACTCTGAAGTCCAGCTTTGGGATTCTGGTTCCAACCGTCAAGTAATTACCTCTCTTGAGTTATAATATCATGTTTGTCATCTCTTAAACATTAGCCTGATTGTGTTGGACTTTCTCTGCAGCTGAGAACATTGAAAGGTGGCCACGCTTCAAGAGTAGGATCATTGGCGTGGAACAATCACATACTCACAACGGGTGGAATGGATGGACAGATTATCAACAACGATGTCAGGATCAGATCACACATTGTGGAGACTTACAGAGGTCACACTCAGGAGGTTTGTGGGCTTAAATGGTCTGGATCCGGACAGCAGCTAGCAAGTGGTGGCAACGACAATGTGGTACACATCTGGGATCGTTCTGTCGCCTCCTCAAACTCAACCACACAATGGCTGCACAGGCTTGAAGAACATACATCTGCAGTTAAAGCCCTTGCGTGGTGCCCGTTCCAAGCTAACTTGCTTGCAACAGGTGGTGGTGGAGGAGATAGGACAATCAAGTTCTGGAACACTCACACAGGAGCTTGCTTGAATTCGGTAGACACTGGCTCTCAAGTTTGTTCTTTGTTGTGGAGCAAGAATGAAAGAGAGTTGCTTAGCTCTCATGGGTTTACACAGAACCAGCTTACACTTTGGAAATACCCATCCATGGTGAAAATGGCTGAGCTCTCTGGTCATACCTCAAGAGTTCTATATATGGCCCAGGTAAAGAAACAAAATCAATTTCTTTCTTGGCTGTTAAAAGTAGTTTGTAAGGTCTAGAGTCCTAAAACTTGTGCTGTTTGTTGTGTTTTTTACAGAGTCCAGATGGTTGTACCGTAGCATCAGCAGCAGGGGACGAAACACTAAGGTTCTGGAATGTTTTTGGAGTACCTGAGACTACCAAGAAGGCTGCTCCAAGAGCAGCTCCTGAGCCCTTTTCTCATGCGAATCGTATCCGATGAAAACTCTGAAGACCATAAAATGTATGGATTTATATTTTGTACATGTTTTAGAAGTTGTCGAGTCAAACGTACTTGTTTGGATATATTGTATAGAAATGTTTTGGATATATTGAATATAATTTTTTTAATAGTACGTTTCTTATGATATGAGACTCAAGTATAGCCTACTGTTTGGATATATTGAATAGAATTTTTTAAAATTTTACATGTCACATGAAATGAGACTCAAGTATGGCCAAAAGAATTCAAGACGACGGTTTGCTTAAAATTTACTTCTGATACAAAATGGGGTCGGTGTGTCTTCGTAGACAAAAATGAAATACTCTCAAGTCTACACAACTAAGTAATTTTAAAGCATACACTATATAAAATCCACATTATCCATGGAAGAACTAGCTTGATCTCCTTCGCTACCTCATTGCTTTGGTTGAGTCCGCGAGATAGTTGATATTCAAAAAAATTGGCACATAAAAGCCATACAAAGGAAGGAAACTTTTGAAACAGTCCATATTAGTCTCACCCAAGGAGATTCAAATAGGATATAGTTGACCGTTTCTTCACAACATTCACACGTCAAACATCTGTGGACAAATTAAATACCACAAGATTTTAGTCATTGTGTAATTGTTATAGTCTTTTTTGCAACTTTCCAAATGAATGTTTGATTCTAGGAACAATCTTCAACTGCCAACATTTCCTAAACACCAGATTTAACAAAGAGAAGGTTCATAAAGATATTTGTAGCCACACTGCTAATTAATTTATTGTCCAATAACACTGGATAAGTCTTATTCTTTGAATATGCCCATTAATATGTATCATTTTGAGAAGAGTCCGATTGAAGTCCAAAATTTTGTTTTTTAAAAAAACTTTTGGAGTACAAAAATTGACTATTCTCATGTTATATATCCAAAAAAAATATTCACTTTTCGGTATAAACCAAAGCAAAAAAAATAAAATATATATTCATGTGTTTCTCTCTGCCTTCTCGACTGTTCTGTAACCGTTCCGGTCTTGCCATTCTGGCAACGATCTCCTATGTTTCCGGCGTCGTGGTCACATCCCGATGTTCCCCCACTCCGAGCGAATTCTCCGCGATGATCTCCATGATCAATCGTGATGTCTCCCTTCTCTTCCCCACGAAGATGCTCTGTTCCTTTAAAACTCATCCCCCGGATGGCCATCATCTCACACCGGTTCATCACAAATCCCGATTCTCTCTCCTTACTTGTGAATCAATGGCCGATAATCTCAGGCGCGCGGTCCAAGATCTCGATTTGGGGGCAAATGATGCACTGATTGCCTTACCGTTTGATGTGGTCAATCAAGCCATCGCGGAGAATCGTCACATGCTGGTGGGACGTCCGTTGATGCCCAGAAGACAGCAATTGCGCTCGATTGTCGCCAATCTCCCTAACATTTGGGGTCTGAATGGATTGGTCCATGGTCGAGTTGTAGAAGGCGGAATGTTCCAATTCGTTTTCCCTACGGAGGAAGCCCTTAAAATGGTTATGCGACGCGGTCCCTGGTCCTTTGCGGACCGTATGCTGTCGATTGAACGCT
>OVAP01007284.1:0-10917 GCA_900406295.1 Aurinia saxatilis
ATGAATGTAAAACAACTATGAAAAAGGTCCTAAAATGCAATATATCAATAGGCTTGCATGATTCCTAGTTCAAGAATTAATCATATCCTAGGTTTCTACCCGAGAGGTGTNTAGAATTTATTTAAACTAGTTTGCATATTTATTTTCGGTCTCTGTGGGATTCGATCCTTAAGTACTATAGCTGATAAGTTGCTGTGCACTTGCAGTTAGAAATACATAGGGTAAAACTTTGTGTATCATTACCCAAAATAACATAACTAGAATCACACTCCGACTGCCAAACCAGTGAGTCCCCATATCCTCTCTCAGTCCCTGGCTCCACCCTCGTCCGACGCCAGTGCGTTAGTCTGGGAGGCTCGGAATATTTTTTTACTAACCTTGAAATTACCACTAGATATTTCTCAGTGTATTGTCCTCACTCACACGTTACTGCGAATCACTTCCGAGTAGGTCACCCATCCTTTAAGTGCTTTAGTTCAAGCACGTTTAACTTTGGACTTCGTTCTGGATAAGTGACGGAAAAGATAAGTGCAATTTGATGACATAGGTAGACAAATCAATGATTTTAAACCTCTTCACTTGTGGGATGTTACAGTCACCCCCACACACAGAAAGCCAACGTCCTCGTTACACATCAAGATCGTCACCCCCCGGACGGTGTGAACCCACATGAATTCACACTCGTCTGGGTTTGGCTCTAATACCACATATAACGCCTTGATCACCCCTACCAGTTGGGCCCATGTCTTTTCTCGGTCTAGTGGTATTTTAGGAAGAAGTATGGTCTAAAGTGGACAATATCATACTAATGGAGCTTATGGATTTATAAAATCCATTAGGGATTGATGCATTCGAGTTGAAAACATTTGCCAGCACAAATATTTTTTGGTAAAAAATTCGATTACTCTTTTATTAGTTTGTTTGTTGTTACTTTGAAATGAACCCACCTCATGGTGAAAGGCGTGAGAGTAAGAGCAATTAAATTAGTTGCCTCTTACTAGTTTTTCCCATCTCTCATTTTCTTTTGAAATTTTCTTTCTTTTGAAACTTATTTCTTTCACTGGTGGCAAAACTTAACGTGTGTTTATGCAAATGTTGGAGAAGATCTTGGAGCAGAAGAAAGAGAGCTAACAGACATTGGTGAGATATTCGAAGGTGTCGCAGGAAATTCAAACTATGCTGACAGACTTTGAAGTAGGCAGGAGCATCATACTGCACCAAAAAGTTTAAATGGTATCTTTACATGTCCCAGTGGTGAGGAGTTAGGATGCTGGCCTTGATAATGGCACATGTGAGTGTTATTAGTTATAAATCGCATTCCTCAAATTCCATATCCTCATTTGTTTTTCAAGATTAATGATTATATATGCTTGAACGCAATTCAATGCCAAAACTTATTATTTTAACCCACAAACAACAAAACACTTTTTATTCGCTCTTCAAGGTTGACCCTTGAGGCCTCTTCTCCTTGTCAATGATAATCTTGACCTTGAAGATTTGCAAATGTGATTCTCTGTTTCTTCATCTCCACTTTCATCACTGTCAAGAACAACAATGGATCCAGACATGGATGCTTCTTCCAAGCCCGAGTTCTCAAACTCACCGCACCAACTTGCATCTTGAGCATGATTCATTTTGGATTCCATATGAGTTTTGCAAACTTCATTCAACTGTGACTCTCCAACCGGTCTCAAGGACAGTTTTCGGCTTAGTCTATTGTTGTCACTCTTCGATGCAGAAGTTCGAAAACTTGAGGCCAAATTATTTGTAAATGATGTTGCATTAACCACTGGCTGCTTTAACCCCAGAGAAAGCTTCTTTCCATTTGAATGCGGTTTCTTGTTTTCCCTGCAGGCAGCTGAAACTCCATTTGTGAATTCTTCACCACACAAGTCTTGCTTCTGGGATTGAGGAGGCAAGGCAAGAGATAATTTCTTCCTGCTCGTTTTTATTCCTTCGTTATTAGCTGCGTTCTGCTCAGAGAAACCAATCCCTGCTTTTCTTTTTTCATTTCGATCTCCAGTAATTGAGAGAAGCAGTTGGTTAGTTGGTATATCTCTAACCAGAGTGTCACGGTTCTCCGTAGGTGTTGTGCTTAAGGAGGATTGCACAGTTGAATTCAGCATTTCGTGATTACCAGCTAGAACACTGTTTTCACTTTCGTCTCCATGGATCTGAAAAAAAAACACAAAGGATTCAAAACAGGAACTTATATATCTACAAAAGGTCAGCATTACTTGAAGCTCATTGAAGACTCAGATTTTTGCAGTGTATGCCAAAAAGCAAGTAATTATGCACCTTAACCTCGCATCCGTTTGGACTTGTCTGAATTTGGAGGCTGGTGCTGCGTCCATCAGCCTTTAGGTTTGCATACTTGTGGGTCATCTCTCGAGCCTTAAAATCAAAAGCTTGTCTATTGTATTTGTACTCCCTGCTCTGGAAAAGGGGCAGCAAATAAGAAGTTGAAGAATGAAAAGAAAAATCTGAGTGTGGATTTGCACATGTAAGACTCTTACTACTTCACACATCAAGCCATCATCTGGGTTTGGTTCAGTGAGCAACAATCTGATGCTCGTCAAAACTGTAGAGATATTCAAGGATGGTTGCCAAGCACCCTGTTGCACATATCAGAAACTAACCATTGTTATTTGATTCACTATTGCTGAATGGCTAAAGTAGCCAAGAACCATGGGAACTTGAGGAGGTTTTGTTCAACAATTAATCAATAGTATCCCTAGGTAGGAGATAAATGTAAGAATGGAATGCGAGTTGCAAGAGTATCAGACCTTGGGAGGGAGGTTGAGGATGTCGAGGCAAATCCGGCCACTGTTATCAATGTTTGGGTGGTAAATGGGTGTAGCAAAGGCCACAACAGGAGGCTGAAATGGATATCTAATACAAACAGCCGGGATTACACTCCAAACATAACCAAAATTATCCACAACACAGTTGAAATATTACCTCTCCGGGATTTGAATCTTCACGTTGAAGATTCCATTGGCATATACAGTATCTTCAGGTCCTTGGATCTCTGAAAAAACAAAAGCCGGTTAAATTCCTGAGAAGAGACTTTTATTAATGTATCCAAGTGGAAAAAAGCTAACGAGCATCGACGGTAGAGAAAGTTGAGAAATCGGTGGAGCCAGCGGCGGCGGAAGAGAGGTGTGGAAGCCAAGCGCCGTGGGGTGGATCGGAGAGGAGAAGCTTGAGCTCCTTGTGCATTCTCATGCTTAATCTCGCCGCTTGAGCCATGGAGATCTCCAATACCAATTTCTAAAAATGAGGGGGCAAAAGGAATTTTGTAGACTGGCGGGCGGGGGAGATTTTGGTTTTGGGATTTGGGAGTTTGTTTCCCATTTGATGTAAAAATATACCACCAACTCCCTTGCCAGGATTTAACGATTCAGATTAGTTTCAGTCTTGAGGTTGGAGAAAGAAAAACATTTATGTTGACAGTGGGATTTGAACCCACGCCCTTTCGGACCAGAACCTTAATCTGGCGCCTTAGACCAACTCGGCCATATAACTTTTGAATTTTTCATTGTTTTTATTCATACTAATAAACTCTATATCGGTAAAGTCGACTCCACCCTCTTTTAACATTCTCACTTGCAGTTTTAATTTTTATTTTTTTTTATCGTCTAGAAGTACATTGATGAAACTAGTACAGCCAAAGAAATACAATTTAGCCGGCGACAACCAGAAAAATTTCGGAGTTCTGAGCCAGAGAACATGAAATTCTCCGAAGTCCAACTAAAGGACCCTAAACAACTATACAATACAAAAGACTAAATACAACCAATGCTTATTTAAAGTGAAGATTGCTAACGCCGTTGAGAAAAAATCCAACGCTCCAAAAAAACTTGGGCGAATCCCTATCCACTAATACACAACATCTAAGCGGAAGTGAAGCAATTGGGAGCATCCAAAATCTGCATGCAAGTGATAGAGGGTCCAAACCTAAAAAGAGGTAACAAAAAGGATAAGGTAAATCAAAACCCACCGATCATCAGATCTCAAATAGATCCGATTCTATCGGATCGGAAATCTTGACCGCCAGATCCGAGCAGAGAAAGAGAGAAACAAGCAGATCTTACCAGAAATCCATCAAATATATCCGTTTCAAAGAGTCTCTATCCACCGACAATCTCTCAAATTTCGATTTGCCTAAACCCAATTAAAACCTCAGAGCCGCAAAGAAAAAACAAAAAAGAAAAAGAAGATCCGACCGGTGTGGGCGATTAAATCGCCGGACACCAGTCGGAAAAAGCACAGCGACGATCTACTCAAGTTTTGTAGAGAGAGAGAGAGAGAGAGAGAGAGAGAGAGAGTTTTGTAGCAAGAGACGGGTGGATCGCTTATTCTGGTAATTCGTTTTTTTTTCAATAAATCTACGGTTATGTTATGTTTAACCGGATATTTCAATATCAACCAATATTATTCCAAACAAAATTTTATGAGCCTTTACCATAAATACTAGATATTTGTAATTTAAAGATCTCAAAATTTGTAAATGAAAATTCTTAAATGTACCGTGTAGTGCATAAGAGGAATAATCAAGTCCGTGTGTTTTTACTTCGCCTCATGTACCCTGTCAGCGTATATGGTGAAACGAAGTAAAAACATATATGACGATCACATCAATTATATTAAGTTTTAAACTATATCATAATATTTGTGATGTAAGAAGTATTCTATTTTTTTGTACATATACGATAAATGATATTAAGTTTTAAATTGCACTGTGTGCGGGAAGTAATATTTAAGAAGTAAAAAATTACAACCGTCCTTCACCTAAATCATATTATGTTTTTTTTCTTATATCACAATTGTCTTGATGTAGGAAGTATTCCCAAACTTTTGGTATATATGCGATAAAATCTAATAAACATAAATTATGTTAAAGAAATGGATTCATGAACTTTTAAATTTGATTTTGTTAAAACTCATGTTCGTCTATATATATTGATTTCATAATCACAATATATAATGATATAAATCTATATACATAAAAGAGAATATAGGGCTCCTCCTTGTGTCCAGAAAAAGAAGATTCATGCATTGCCACGTGGCACACTGTTTCCTTAATTACTTTTTTTTTTGCTCTAAATGATTACATAAAAACATTGACAATCAATTTGGGCTACGCACAAGGACCATGTTAATATTAACAATATGTGTATATGGTTAAAGACAACATAACAAAACATAACAAACAAATTATTTGCATAAATATAAATAGTGAAAACAATCAAAATTTTGAAAATAATATATATATATATTTCAAGAGTAGAAGCATAAGCATAAAGAATAGATACATGTTTTCTTATAGATTTTACACCAACATAACAAACAAATTACTTGCACAAATAAAAATAGAGAAAAGATGCACAAAATAGTTCACCACATTGATTATTTTGTATAATTGAATTAATCATTTTTTCATGCACAACATACATGAAACTAATTTAAAATAGTATGCCAGCTGCACGATAAAGATCGACTTTCTTGCTTAAATTAGATTAAAAAGTTTAAAAGTATTTATTTAATTTTCTGATAAAATAGTCATTAAGTAAATATAGAGAGGATGTTTTATGATAAAAGAAAAAAGACGATATTGATTACATTTTCTATTCTCCATAGATGGATATAATGTGTGTTTGAGAATTATATTTAATTTTCTTCTATGAAATTATGTCTAAACAATATCTCTATATCTATTTAGAGTTAGTAGATCAGAATCGACCACGTGATAACGTAGATTAATGATTACATGTTTTGGTGATTATTATTATTATTATTACATGTTTTATTATTATTATTATTATTATTATTATTATTATTATTATTATTATTAATGTTTATTTTGCATCATTCTCCAGTTTAATAAATAGTTCCGGTTTGATAATTTGCAAACTAAATTAGATCCGGTTTCACCAAACTGTAATCGTCCTGCATGACCGGTTTGATTAATGATAACCGTAATTGTACTGAATGGTTGGAAGTTGATTTGTTTCTTGCTCTGGTTTTACTTTCCATAACAAAGTGTTGCGAAGTGCCTCGGCTTCAGCCACAATTTCCAGCAACTCACCAGTGATCTTAGCATGTCTATCAATTAAAAATCCTTGAAACCATCATGCCTCGCTCCTATATAATCCTTGTAATATTGGTTATGGATTATATATCTTTATCGCTACATAGAAAACAGAGTCATAAAGAAAGTGAGTTTCAATTTTCAAGCAATAATGGTTTATTGAGTTGACGTCATTAGATTTCATAAATAGTCTTACAGTTTACAAATTCAAGCAAAACATTCACTTAGAGATCCAATTAAAACATAGCAGAGGCAGTTTCAATCAATTTCTTGTAGGTGTTTTTTTTTCCATTGAAATGTTTTGCTTTGTCTGCACCAAACACCACGGGAAGCTCTAGCTTCTCAGATGTCAAACTCGTGATGTCCGTTGTCTTCCTCAGAATCTTCAGGGGAGCTGGACAGCCTCTTCTCTCGTTGTCTTCATATCATCAAATGATCAGGTTGGTTGGTTAGATGATACAAATGATAAAAAATGTACAAAACTTTCATAGAAATCGGGGAAAGAGAATGATTAATAGTTCTGGCCTTTTTTGTATGCAAACAATAATAACTTCTCTTTAAGTTGAATGATTGTTGCACGAACCTGTTATAATGCATCAAACCTCCGTGGGTGAAAAAATCATAAGAAAAATCAAACTTAAATGATTTTTTCACAGTTAATAGCTTATGGATGAAATGAATTTAAAGTATCATCAAGCGCATGAACTGTAACAATATATCTTAACTTTGTAATAGTGTTATTTTCAAAAAAAAAAAAAAAAAAAAAAACTTTGTAATAGTGTCAATAATCAACATGCCTTCCTGTTGTTAGATATGCTTCAGTTATTAGAGTTACATGCTAATAAGTTCCTTCTAAACTTGTGCAAGAAAATAAAAGAATATTAATTCGAAACAAATATGTTTTGTCAAGTCTAACTGTGTTGTTCTCTACCTCTTGAGCTTCAGTATACCTAACTTCTATTTCTTTAGCCTCAGCTTCCATCTTACCGATTTTTTCTTTCAGAGACCTCATCTTGGAGATTAACCCTGAGAAAAAGACAAATCGACTTAAGCATGACTCCACCAAAACAACCTTCTATCATTATGCAGGTCATTCTTGAGTACACTCTTTCACCAGTTTCGTCAAATCACCAACTTTAGTCTTCTCGTCTTCAAAAAATCTACTCCTTTCATCAAGATCTGAGCTCAAAAGCAGCACCTATGAGGGTATGAGAATGCTTGGTTCCTTTAATGGCTTCAAGCTCTTGGTCACACTTTGTTCATCTTGTTCTGGTTCCTCTAGTATCGACTTTAGATGTTTTGTGCAACGCCTTCAGAGCTGTTTCCATGGTCTTATTGACGTTATCTTGAACACCCAAGAAGCGGATTCTGTTTACAAATTCATCACACAGTCCAAGATAACAACAAACAAACATTGGTAATCATGAACAATAAGACCAGCTCGGGACATCGATTTATCACACGAAGGTAATCATGAACTATGCAGGCAGTTCAGGGTCAAGCCATCCAAAGAATACTCTTATACTTGATGCATCTTCTAGTGATTGGCATGTTCCTATGCGACTTGTACATGCCATGCTCTTTATATCTTCTCAAACATTCCACAAGAAAACTCCAAACAATTCATTGAATCAACAAACCTGTATTGGTTTAATGCCGTCTTTGACGTTGATATGAGCACCACAAAATTAACGACTAGTCAACTCAGGGAGAAAACAAAAAGTAGAGAACAATAAGCATAAAGAGTAAACAAAACCTAAGATAAAGATGAAACCATTGTTGGAAGCATTGAGCTGATAGAATGGAATCAAAGAGCAAATATAGCATACATTTGATAAAATCAGCTCTCTGCAGTAAGCACTATCATTTCGATTCAAAGAGAAGATATAACAGATATAACCAACCTTTAGACCATACTACAGAGTACCTGCGAGAGAGAGAGAGAGAATCCCAGAAAAACAAAGAGAAGATATAACACAGATCAATCTCTTTGTTTATCTGTACCTGATCGTGTTTATATTTGCAGACCCACGACCCAATCTATAAGAGATGTTTATATTTGCAGACCCACGACCCAATCTATAAGAGATAATGGAAGACACCAAATCGGAAAACATAGTCAAATCTCACACCACATCTAACCACTGGGTTTTTCTGAGAATATCAAATCTCTCTTGAATCAAAGAAGATTAGAATATCAAAACAATGGAAGACACCAAATCGGAACATGGGTTTGTCTGAGAATCATAGTAAACTTACAAAGAATCCAAATCGTTTTTGATTTGGGAATGAAACCTGGGTTTGTGAACGAACAGGTACAAAAAGGGGATGAAATTGCGTTTTTTATTTGGGGATGAAATCTAAACTTTGAAAAGAGAGATATGTTCAATATTGGGAGCTCTAAAACTTTAATTCTTTTAAACATTGGATTATGAAGAAATAGATTTTTGGATATTTTCTCTGCGCCAAAAAAAATAGTGAATATAGAGAGACACTTACAGATAAGCAATATGATCATTGTATTCTGAATTGATTGGCTAGAAAATTAATACCTAGGATTTTTTCATTAAACTTCTCAATTAGTAGTAAGGAGGATTATACAAATTAAACAAAAACAGTGTGTGTGCCTTTATCATTACAAGATGGCTCAACTAATTAGGTTAGAAATTTAAAAGGTTTACATATTAATTGTCTTCTTCTCAGAATTTATGTATTTTTAAGATTTCCAAAAATAATTAACTTTCCGGTCTTAATATGTTTTTTTCCAGTAGTTTCTTTGTTTCTGGAAATGAATGCATATATTAAGCCATGTATGTCTGATTTTCTCCAATTTAGGCTTAGTTTTTCGATTAACCATTCGGTCCATGTATGTCTGACCAATCCTGGAGTTGTAAAAACAGAGAACTTCTCTTTCTTCAATTGGCAAGTTTTTTCTTCTTTGTCTTTCTATTTAAACATAATGGTTTCAAGACTTGGCCATCCATGGTTTGTTTGGAGCTTCTTCCTGTTCTCCTTGACAGTCAGTTTTCTTTTTCTTGTGTTTATGATCACATTCTCAACTTGTCCTTTATGAACTTTCAAAAACACTAAAGAAAACACATCCAATGTAAAGTTGGAATAATCAAACAGTTTAAGCGTGTTACTGAGCTTAAGATGACCTAAACGCAAAGCAACTTCACTACCAGAACAAATCATAAAATTGCATAAAAAAATTCTCTACAACAATTCGATTATCAAAACAGAACATAAACAAATTACAACAAATTTAGGGTTTGGGGTTTAGGTTTAAGGTTTTTTGGTTAAGGTTAGGGTTTTGGGGTAAGGGTTTAAATATCACAATAAACGCATTAGTTAATTTTTATGGTTGATTAGGGTATGACTAAACCTTGAACTCTAAACCCCAAGCCTTGAACCCTAAACTCGAAAACCAAACCCTAAACCTAAGACTTAAACCTAAACCCTAATCCTTAAACAATAAAGCCTACACACAAAACCTTAAACCTCATACCCTAAACTTATGTATGTATTGTGATAAGTTAATCATTAAAAGTTCATTCTTTATCTTAAACCCTGAACATTAAACAATAAATCCTAAACACTAAACTCTTAACCTCATACCCTAAATTAATGTATCTATTGTGATAACCTAATCATCAAAGACTCAAAGTTTCTCCAAAACCCGAAATTCTAACCCCTAACCCATAATCATATATTATATACCCAAACTCTTAGTCTAACACTCATTTCTCTTTAATTTTTTATACCATAAACGAAACCATTACGTGTTTTATTTAATAAATAAGTTCAAGGTTTCAGATTTAAGGTATCACAATAAACGAATATGTTTAGGGTTTGACACTTGAAGTTTATATTTTCTATTTCTCAATTGACAAGTTACGATAAATTAGTATTTCATTATAATAATTATAAAAAATTACAAAATATAAACTAATAATGGAAAGTTATCGAGTTTTTCATTAAGAGTTTATGATATCATGATATACTTTTAATATTGGATTTTTGGAGTTTTAAGAAATTTATGTTTATTGGTTATGAGTTTAAGATTTGAAAACTACAACTAAAAATTGGTCAAAAAGGGTTTAGTGAAAAAAACCCGTCAACTGGCAAAAATTTGCAAGTTTACCCACGACATATTTATGTTGTACCAAAACACCATACTGTACACAAAACCCCGCAATATAGTTCATCTCTATATTGATCGTTGACTAGTTCAAAACGACGTCGTTTTGATATTTCTAATTTAATCAAAATATCTGCAAAATAGAGAGTGAGTTGAACTCTGAACCTGTTCTTAAGAGAATACACGACTTAACCACCTGAGCTATTGCATTTTCATTGCACTTACATATACATGCATATTTATATATTTAAACGTATCACATTATCTTCTTCATCAACATTTTGTCGGGTAAGCCTTGTTTCTTCATTCAGATGGATTTTCAGAACAATTTTGGTTACATTGCCAAACTTAATTATATCAGATTCATCATCTTCAATTCCGGCTAGTCCATTACAAATCGAAACACCAGTTCTACTACCGTTCATCTCCGACATAAAAGCGTTGAAGAGGAAGATCCGGTGGTGTAGGAGGAGGAAGTAGAGTAGTCTCAGTACCTCCAGGTTGTGGAATCATCGAGGAAGAAGATGAATCGGGAATCGTGACGGAGACCGGATGAGGAGGAGAAATAGCGTTACTGCTTGTTCGTTCTCGATCTTTGATTGTGAACAACCCATCTTTTTCTTCTTCGTCTTCTCTCTCTCTCTCTCTCTCTCTCTTTCTCTCTCTCTCTCTCTCTCTCTCT
>OVAP01007285.1:0-10916 GCA_900406295.1 Aurinia saxatilis
TATTAGTAAGAGTAACAACTACCATATGCTGAAATAGACATCAACCAATTATGGTACCTAACTAAATAGATAAACACAATACTATATCTATTTACGTCAAATAGATGACTATTAACAAGAGTACATCAAACAAAAATACAATTACAAGTTCACAGAGACAGTTATTAGTATTAGATAGGTACCATATGGCTAATTAAATAGACATCTACCAATTACGTTAGCTAGCTAAACATATAACTAGATAAGCTAAATCATAAAGAAATAGTTAGTCATCTATTTAGATAGATATTATAATATATCACTATTTACAACTCATGACAAGGCATTCATATATATAAATGTTGATTAATTATAAATAGTTAACAATTTATCATAATTGTACCCATTTACTATCAACTAGATAAGTAAATTCGAAATACAAACCTAACAAATAGGAAACAAACACGTAACAAGTGAACATCTACTGTGAGAGATATTAAACTGTTTAATCAGAATAGTCAACTTTTATTAAAAACAGATGGAGGAAAGAGACAAAACATGTGGTCCAACTAAAAATTAAAAAATCTAACAAAATAAAAATCAAAAAGTAATATGTTAAAATAAAAAATATTTGGTGGGTAAATAGACTTTTTAATACATGTGATTCCTAATATAATATTATTTTGTCATACTTTTAATTTTGGTGGCAGAAGGTGCTAGTTTTGTCAATTATTCATTTTTTAAAGCTGATATCAAAATTCTTTTTGTTTCTTGCATCAACGTGGTTACACAAAAGGAATAAAACCTCTCCAAAATTCTAAACCGGAAGAGTTATAAATTCTTCCAGAATACATAGGCTCGTGGTCTCTTCACAGTTCTTAAAACATTGGAAATACCTACAATTCAATCACGATGATTAAGACCGAAACAAACTACTAGTACAAATAAAATTACAAGCACCTCAACGCGGAAAATCTATTCTCACTGGGTAGAAATTAGAAAATACGTATTGTAAATGCAAAAATTGAAATATATTATATTTATTTTCAGTTTCAAGTTTCAACCCAGCAACTTTGTGAGACGAAAGAAGCATATTACTCTACAAACAAAAATTCAAAGATAGGTTGAAACGGAGAAGAGGCTGGTCTTGGTCCTCTCTGTTTCCGTCGATACAGATCTTTGGTGTGCGAAATCGAAACTTGGATTTTGACCTGTTGGATCGAGTGATTCGAAAATGGTTCGATCGGGTTATTTAAGCGTTGATTCATCGGCTAGTCATCGGCAGACGCCGTCTCGAACGGTGACGTTGGGGCATATACAGCCTCAGGCTCCTTCCTATCGCACCGTTTACTGTAACGATCGGGATTCTAATTTCTCCGTCCGGTTCAAGGTACGCCGGATTACTAGTCTTTTTGACGACGCATGCCCGTTCTAATGTGTTGTAATCGTTGCAGGGTAATTCAATTTCTACAACAAAGTACAATGTTCTCACGTTTCTCCCCAAGGGTCTGTTTGAACAGGTATTTTCTTGTTATTTGGATCTAATAAAGGGTTCACTATAGCTTCCATTACTTCAAACATCGCTAGTCCTTTCCATTTGATCTTACTTATTACGTGTTTCCTGACAGTTTAGGCGCATAGCAAACATTTACTTTCTTGGAATTTCGTGTCTATCAATGACACCCATAAGGTATGCTCATTCCATCCGCACTTGTCTAAATTTTACTATATTATGAAGTTGACTTTTGTTTATTTGATCCATAGAGCACCATTGGTCTGGTTACATGATATTTAACTGAATAATTATGCATTGATTGCTTGTTCTGCAGCCCTGTTAGTCCAATAACAAATGTAGCTCCCCTGTCAATGGTGCTTCTCGTCTCTCTTATTAAAGAGGCTTTTGAAGACTGGGTAAGGGATAATCCTCTGTTTTGTTTTTGCCTTGCCCAATTATCTCACTTTTCCTTACTTTAAAATAAAATTATATCAGCACCAAATGAATCTGTTCAAGTTAGAAGATGCAATGGAGTGTCAGAAAGTCAGAATAATCTCTAAATCTGTCTGCCCATAATTTGGTGCAGAAACGGTTTCAAAATGACATGTCCATAAATAATAGCACAGTGGACGTATTACAAGATCAACAATGGGTACCTATTCCCTGGAGAAAGTTGCAAGTTGGAGATATTGTCAAGGTTAGTCCTTATTGTCCCATTTTACTTATTTTGTGTGTGTTTCAGTGCGTTGTTGGCACACATGTTTAGTTGTCTGTACTGCCTGCATTATAGTTATTCTGATAGAGCGCAGTTATCTTATGTAACTTATGTGTGTCATTGTGCTGCTTTCCACCATGGTAACTTATCCTCTGCTACCCCCGAAATGGAAGTGTTCTATAACTTCTTGACATACATTTTTATAGGGTATCCTTAAACAAAAGAAAAGAAAACACAATATCCTATAAAAATGTATGTCAAGAAGTTATAGAACACTTCCATTCCGGCCTTGACATACATCATGCTTTAATTGCCACTAGCTCAGGCCACTGTGTTATGATGTTTTGTTTGTTTTGACTACATTTCACTATTTTTATTAAAATATATAAAAGTGAAATTTTCAAATTCTCTTAGGGTGTATTTAGTTACTAGACTTTAGTTACCACTGTGGTTGGTCAAGAGTTTTAACTATATTTGATTAACGGGTGCCTCACATCTCAATCCATATAAAAAAATTCACAAATAGTCTGATCCCCGATATATTCAAGCAAAAAGCCACCCAGAATTTCTTCCCTGCTACTTATAGCACCAGCTGAGCTGGCTTGATTATTCAGGATATTATTAACAGTACTCATTACAGTATTAAATAGCTGAGTAAACACTATGCACAATCCCGGCTGCTTTTGAAATTTTGCTTTTACTCAGTTTGAGACACTGTGCTCTTCGTCAACTTCCCCATCTCATCTTGATCCCTTTTGTTCCTTTTCACGTAGACCCTCCAATGTTATGAAGTTCATGGAATAAACTGTGCTGGCTGCATACCTTCTTTGGATAATTGCATTAGAGCAGGATTCAGAACCTTTTTATCTTTGACTGAAGATCCACAATTTTTAACTAAGTTTCTTGATTGTGCACTGTTACAGATAAAACAAGATGCATTTTTTCCAGCTGACATTCTCTTCCTGTCCAGCACTAATCCTGATGGTATCTGCTACGTTGAGGTGCTTCTTCTTTGACATCCACTTAACAAAATTATACTGCTTTCTCGTTGAGCAGGAAAAAAACTGCTATTTAAGGATGTTCTCTTACCTAGTGTATCATGCATTTGCTTTTTCCTTGTGAGGGCAGACTGCAAACCTAGACGGAGAAACAAATTTAAAAATACGAAAGGCCCTTGAAAGGACGTGGGATTACTTAGTACCAGAGAAAGCTTCTGAGTTTAAAGGTTAGCCTACAGCTTTGATTGTTATCATGCAATAACTTTTTTGTAGACGGTGTGAACCTGTTGCAGGGACATTTAGTACTTAGTTCGCTATTATCTAGGTGGCAAGTAAAGTTAGTGGGTATAGGTGATTTGTTTTTATTTTTGGTTGAAGACAAAAGTGTGTTTTAGTTATTATACATTAGATATTACGTTCTGGCGACAAAAAGAGCTGAAATTAACTGAAAAAGGTCTACCTGGGTCAGGTTACCTTTTAAAGTTTTCCTGCCAACTCCTTGCCTTTTCTTACATCACAACCGATTTACATCTTGAATACGGACTGAAGCATCATCAGACCTGATGGAAGCAGAGTCTTCCTTTGTTTAGATGATGTATGGTTTTTGTAAAGAGAGAGGGTATTGTTAGTTAAATGTCTGGTTGAATTTTTCTAATGTTGCATATGCTGATAGAGTTTTGTAGTTCATTCTCTGAGTGATGAAACATTTTCTGTCTCTTATCTATTTTCTTCTGTGTACATATATGTAGAAGTAATCTTTTGTTTGTTCGGACTGTCCATTTTCTTCACTTTTTTCATATCAGTATGATATTGTTGTATCCATTTAATACCTGTCTTCACTTTCTCCAACATCTGCCTTTTACCATGTAGGTAAAATTCAGTGTGAGCAACCGAACAATTCTCTGTACACTTTCACCGGGAATCTTGTAGTGCAAAAACAGACATTACCTCTCTCTCCAGATCAGCTTTTATTGCGTGTATGATTGACTGTTTCTGCTTCCCTTTCTCTGATATTTTTGCAATTTCATGATGTCATGCATGATTATTCTTTGTTTTAGAACACGTTGATCCACTTATGAAATATCTTGATGCTTGTACGACTCTGTAATATCTTGGATTTTTAAGAAGTATTCTGCACAGAGTTCCATTCATGTAATATTGGTCTTTATATTCATGGATATAATAATATGCTGAGACTTTTTGATATCTACATTTTCAGGGATGTAGTCTTAGGAACACAGAATACATAGTTGGAGCTGTAGTTTTTACCGGCCATGAGACGAAGGTAAGCTGTTGTGAAGCTTGCTTTGTAAACATGCGTTTCTTAGGTTACAGGATTTTGTATTTTAAACCAGTATATTGTTTTTATTCATTGTATAGTTGCTACACATAAATCTGATGCTATTCTAAGTTGAATTCTACATATGTAGGTGATGATGAATGCCATGAATGCTCCTTCCAAAAGAAGTACGCTGGAAAAGAAGCTTGACAAACTCATTATTACAATCTTTTGTGTCCTTGTCGCAATGTGTCTGATTGGAGCTATAGGCTGGTGTGGTTTCTCTTCGATCTTGTGTTATTAAGGCCTTCTTTGATTGTTTTACTGTATTCTCCAGTTCCGTTCTGTTGTCATACAGTGATTTATATTTGTTGATTTTGTAGTTCAATTGTGACGGATCGTGAGGACTATTACTTGGGTCTTCATAAGAAAGATTGGGAATACCGTAATGGACTCATGGTATATAGCTTTGTGTACTTGAAGTTGATTTCCTTCTGCTTCTTTAATACTGGTTTTGACCATACTGCTTCTGTTTGGTGCCACAGATAGGGTTTTTCACATTTTTCACTTTAGTCACTCTGTTCTCGTCAATTATACCGATCTCCCTTTATGTTTCTATTGAGGTATGTCTTTCAAGTTATCATATTCTAACTATTTTCAATACAAGTAGCAGTCTGAATGTGAAGTCTCTTTCCCCTCCTTAAACGAACTCAGATGATCAAGTTTATCCAGTCGACTCAATTTATCAACCGAGATCTTAATATGTACCATGCTGAAACAAATACCCCTGCCTCAGCCAGGACTTCCAATTTAAACGAGGAGCTTGGACAGGTAGCTATAAATCCAAGCCACAAATTGTTACTTGTTTGATATAGATATCTGCTTCATTGCTAGTATTTTTAACTGTTGCTAGATTGTTATTCTATGTATATACTTTGATATTGTTCTCACTGCAGTTGCAATTACTATGGTATCTTTCAGGTGGAATATATATTTTCTGATAAAACTGGAACACTGACGAGAAATTTGATGGAGTTCTTTAAATGTTCAATTGGAGGAATAAGTTATGGCTGTGGTGTCACTGAAATAGAAAAAGGAATCGCCCAGCGTAATGGGTTAAAAGTTCAAGAGGTATTATTTATATTCAGATGGGGAGGTTGCTCCATATAATGGAAACATGTCTAATTTGCACCATTACAAATATCCGTAGGAGCAAAGGTCGACTGGTGCAATAAGAGAGAAAGGATTTAACTTTGATGATCAAAGGCTAATGCGGGGCGCTTGGAGAAACGAACCTAGTCCTGATCTTTGCAAGGTGCCGTATTTTCATTTCTATGAGATATGGTGATGGGGTTATAGGGCTAATCTGAAATAGATTTCTTGCTTGCTTCCGTGAAAAAGTGTGGTCTATGATCTTTTTGGTAGGTGGTGAGATGTGACCTTGTAATAACTGAAAAAGGTTTTTTTCTTGTTTTAGTCCTTTGGCTTTGACAACGGGATGAATTATAGGCCTTTGTTCTGGGAGCCTTATACTAAAAACTAGAGATTTGTTTTGAGTAAAGCCTGTAAGTATTATATATTTCATGGTTTAGAGAAGTTCCTTGGTTTTGGATTCCATATTTCTGCTATATCTGAATATGGTACCGTTGATGTTTGAAGGAACTAGTTAGATGCCTGGGCATCTGAGACACAGTCTATGTATGTAGGAAATTTTTAGGAACTCGATATTGCACATAATTATATTCTAACTCGATGTACTGTTGATGTTTGTAGGAACTATTTAGATGCCTGGCCATCTGTCACACAGTCCTTCCTGAAGGTGATGAGTCCCCTGAGAAGATCGTTTATCAAGCGGCATCTCCAGATGAAGCTGCCCTAGTAACTGCTGCCAAGAATTTTGGGTTCTTCTTTTACAGGTAACTCCCTACATTTCAGTTTCCAATGATAAGTTGAAATTGCAGGCAATCCGACAAGATAAAATTTGCAGTTAGTCTTTTTTGTTTAGGGCTATATGTTTCTCAAGTCTCTGTTAGTTTTGCTTGAGACTAATTTCTTGTATTTTCAGGCGTACTCCAACAATGGTGTATGTTCGGGAGTCTCATGTGGAAAAGATGGGAAAGATTCAAGATGTGGCATATGAGATCCTTAATGTTCTTGAATTCAACAGGTTTATATGACAGTAAAATATCTTTTCTTTTTTCTCTCTCTTGTCATGGTTTAAGCATATCAATGACATTTTACACATTACAATAGTACAAGGAAGCGCCAGTCTGTTGTATGTCGTTTCCCGGATGGAAGGCTTGTACTCTACTGTAAGGTAATCGTTCTTTAAGTATCTAATTCTCTGTTTTCTTCCAGATCAGATGTTGATCATTCTTTGGAACATTGTTGTCCACAGGGTGCGGATAATGTAATCTTTGAGAGATTGGCTGATGGTGTGGACGATATTAGGAAATTAACAAGAGAACATTTGGAACATTTTGGGTCTTCTGGATTGCGTACACTTTGTCTGGCCTATAAAGATTTAAACCCTGAAACCTATGATAGTTGGAATGAAAAATTCATCCAGGCCAAATCTTCATTACGAGACCGTGAGAAGAAGTTAGATGAGGTCTGCTAATATTTTTAACCTGTTTTCTTGTCAATCCTTGAGTAAACAACTTTCAAAAGAATTCCTAGGTTGAAAATTGCTTCCAGGAGCCATAAAACTTATTTGTAATGGGAATAAAAATATTTGTATGAATATGTCGTTAAGTAGTGAGAATAATTGTATCCTTAAATAGAGTTTATCATTATAGCTTATGACTGTGAGGTATCTTGATCCATGAAGGTGGCAGAGCTTATCGAAAAGGATCTTGTCCTCATCGGATCAACTGCAATAGAAGACAAACTTCAGGAAGGGGTGCCTACCTGCATAGAGACCTTATCAAGAGCTGGAATTAAGATCTGGGTGTTAACAGGGGACAAAATGGAAACGGCTATCAATATTGCTTATGGTAGGGTGTACCACAAACTTTCTCTCTTGGATCTTACTTTCTCTTCTCCTATTTAAATATCTGCTCTTTCATTCTGTTATGCTACAGCATGCAACTTGATCAACAATGATATGAAACAATTTATCATCAGTTCTGAAACGGATGCAATCAGGAAAGCTGAAGAAGGGGTAACTGTTTTACTGTGAAACCTGTTTTCTTGTGTTAGATTGTCTTGGAACTAAATCATTTTAATTATTTTTACTTATAAAAACTTCTGTATCAGGGTGATCAAGTTGAGATTGCTCGTGTTATCAAAGAAGAGGTGAAGAAGGAGCTGAAAAAGAGCCTTGAAGAAGCTCAACACTCTTTGCACACTGTAGCTGGACCAAAATTGGCTCTTGTTATAGATGGAAAGTGTTTAATGTATGCATTGGACCCGAGTTTACGAGTGACACTACTCAGCTTGAGCTTAAACTGTACTTCAGTAGTATGCTGTCGTGTTTCTCCGTTACAGAAAGCACAGGTAGTACCAGACGACAAATTTCAGTGTAAATTCATACGGGTTTGGATTTCAAAGGGAGGCTATATATTATTGTTCAGGGGCTTTGGTTCTAATATATATGATTTATTTTAGGTGACAAGCTTGGTGAGAAAGGGGGCAAAAAAGACTACTCTTAGTATTGGTGATGGTGCCAATGATGTTAGCATGATTCAAGCCGCTCATGTTGGTGTAGGAATAAGTGGGATGGAGGGAATGCAAGCTGTGATGGCTAGTGATTTTGCCATTGCTCAGTTCAGGTTTCTTACAGATTTACTTCTTGTCCATGGACGGTGGTCATATCTTAGAATCTGCAAGGTGGATTTTTTCTTTGCTGTGTCACATGCTTCTAACTTTTAAAGTTCTAATGATATTTTGCTGTGCAGGTTGTCATGTATTTCTTCTACAAGAACCTTACCTTCACTTTGACGCAGTTTTGGTTCACATTTCGAACTGGATTTTCTGGTCAAAGGTTCTACGACGATTGGTTCCAGTCATTGTATAATGTTGTATTTACAGCTCTTCCTGTCATCGTCCTTGGACTGTTTGAAAAGGTACTAGCTTGTTTGATCTCTACTTCATATGAATGAGTATCCATCTTGAATTGCTTAACACCATATGGACTAGATTCATTTTCTTTTTGGATTGGATCATTAATTTTCTATATTGTACTCTTGCTAGGATGTTAGTGCATCCCTTTCGAAGAGATACCCAGAACTGTATAGAGAGGGAATACGTAATTCGTTTTTCAAATGGAGAGTCGTAGCAGTGTGGGCTTCTTCTGCTGTTTATCAGTCTCTTGTCTGCTATCTCTTTGTGACCAGCTCTTCTTTTGGTGCCATAAATTCGTCAGGCAAAATATTTGGTCTCTGGGATGTTAGCACAATGGTCTTCACTTGTCTGGTAATTGCTGTGAATGCACGCATTCTTTTGATGAGCAACTCCATTACCAGATGGCATTATATCACAGTTGGCGGGAGCATTCTTGCATGGCTCGTTTTTGCTTTCATATACTGTGGGATCACGACACCACGTGATAGAAATGTAAGTTGTTTGCACACACTCCTTTCCTTTGAGTCTATCTTTGGTTTTCTGATGTTCTTTAGTTGTTTGTAACTTGCGAATCTGATTTATCTCGTCTCATTTCTGCAGGAAAATGTCTACTTTGTCATATATGTTCTGATGAGTACATTCTATTTCTACTTCGCATTGCTGCTTGTTCCTGTTGTCTCTCTTCTAGGCGATTTCATCTTCCAAGGGTGGGTTAAACCAGGATATATCATCAGCTTCAACTACTTTTTGGCATTGGCTAACATGTTACTCTTTGAAAGATCACTTAATTTAGATCCCTATACTTTAAGCCATAGGTTCACAATAATTTTGATCTGAACAGAAACATACATGTAAATGTTATGTTTTAAGCATTGTTTGACATGGGAAATTTCTGTTTTACTGTTCCAGGGTTGAGAGATGGTTCTTCCCATATGATTATCAGATCGTTCAAGAAATACATAGGCACGAGTCAGATGCAAGCAAGGCAGATCAGCTGGAGATAGAGAACGAGCTCACACCTCAAGAGGCTAGAAGCTATGCGATATCCCAATTGCCTCGGGAGCTCTCAAAGCACACTGGCTTTGCATTTGATTCACCAGGTTATGAATCCTTCTTTGCGTCTCAATTAGGTATTTATGCACCACAGAAGGCGTGGGATGTGGCAAGGAGAGCCAGTATGCGGTCACGGCCGAAGGTAGCACCCAAGAAGAAATAGAACAGATAGTCAGATACTATTGCTGATTCTCTGTTCATTTAGGCCTTTAGTTTTAAATATATGTAGAAATATACATGTTTAGGTGTCTTACTGATGTTCATTTGTGGTGTTTTGCTCTAAATGCCATTTTTTATAGCTCCATTAATGACTCATGTGGAGAGGCAAGCATTAGGACCCCGATACTTCCCCGTGTACAGAAACTTAATTTTATGATACGTTTGAGGTCATCTTTGCTTCTTTTTTTACATTTTTTTTAATATACTTGTTTGTTGTATGCTAAATTTTTATTTTACATTCTGGTGTAAAACGAGCCCCTTGATTAGTATACAGAGGGGGGCATTGTAGTAAAATTTGAATGGTTCGGGACAATGAAATAACAAGCCCCTCTATTCGCTGTTACACACCAAATCTACTACTAATAAGAGTTCAAGGCATAAGCCTTTCAGGGTGTCCAGCTCGGATCTAATCTACTACTAATAAGAGTTCAAGGCATAAGCCTTTCAGGGTGTCCAGCTCGGATCTAAATGCTCCAATTTCTTCAATTCTTTCTCCCTCGTCCAGACGCGACACGAAGATGACACCAAGAGAAAGACGAAGGCAACACGAAGACGCGTTGATTCCGAACTGATCTCTCCCATAATTGTTTTTTTCCTGTGTCGGCAAGATTTCTCTTCTTCCGTAAGTATCTTTGATAGAAGGGACGGTGATATCGAGAAGTTGTGAGTAGAGAGGAAGGCGCTGATGGATAGCTCGATTTATTGATGATGGACGGCTGTTCTACTAATGGTGGTGGTAGAGGCGTGGTGAATTTTGGGTTCAATCACAATTAATTGTTTTTTTTTTTTTTTGGTCGGCAAGAGACTGTGAGAGCTGAACAGATCTTATTCTTTCGATTACGAGAGGGAAGAGGAATCGGTATCGGAGACAGAAAGAGAGATTATGGAGCCGGCAACAGTTTATCCATCGAGATATCGGAGGTCTACGTGGAACAACAAAACGGCGACCATCGGGTGTGTTTTTACCGAAGCCAAATTGAGACTCAACTCTAAGTAAGCCGGTTTGGACCAAACCTGTACTACACACAGTTCTGAAGAGAAGAAGGGGGAAAAAGATTCAAGGGATGATTATGGCTATGTCTTTGGTCTCCTCTGTTTCTTATATCCAACCAT
>OVAP01007286.1:0-10415 GCA_900406295.1 Aurinia saxatilis
TCTTCCTCGACCAGATGGTCTGTTTTGAGGTAATTTGGGGCTGGTACAAGGTTGTTTGCTTTCTCTTTCCCAAGGGCGTTCACAAAGTCTTGAATGGCTAAGTTAAACCTTGTCCTGAGTTGTTTGGACTTTGAACGTGTCATCGGACCTTCTTGGACTTCTGGTATAAGATGTTGTTCATCGGCTAGAGCAGTGGAGATGATTTCCGCATCACCCATCTATCCCACCTAGGCCCACTACCTAAAATATCTCTTCCCCTCCTAAATCCAGCCCACGACCCATCGCCACATCTCCTTCCCAAACAACTTTGCATCCCTCGTCCACCCGACTACCTACTCCGCCCATACCACCACCCGTCCCACAACCCTTCTTGCAACCATCGGCTCCTCTCCCACCGGTTGTGGATCAACCTCAGCCGGGTAACCAACATCCTATGACCACTAGAGCTAAAAACCAAACGTAAATCACCCTTGTTATTTGCTATCTCTACCACACCTATCCGCCCTACAATTCACACCACTGTGAACCAAGCGTTGAGAGATCAGAAATGGAGAAATGCTATGGGTTTGGAATTCAATGCTGTTATAGCCAATCATACATACAATTTGGTCCCACCGCCTCCGAATTAAAATGTTATTGATACTAAATGGTTGTTTACTTTGAAGTACATGGCTAATGGTGAACTTGATCATTATAAAGCGCGTCTTGTGGCCCGGGCTTTTAATCAACGATATGGTTTGGATTATTCGGAGACATTTAGTCATGTGGTGAAATCTACTACGATACGCCTGGTCTTAGACCTCGCAGCACGACATTCGTGGGAGATTAAGCAGCTAGACGTCAATAATGCCTTCCTACAAGGCACTCTTACGGATGAAGTCTATGTTTCTCAATCTCCAGGGTTCATTGATAAGGAATGTCCAAATCACGTATGTCGTTTGAACAAGGCGTTGTATGGACTCAAGCAAGCTCCTCGGGCCTGGTATGAAGAACTTCGAGCATATCTTTTGAGTATTGGCTTCATCAATTCAGTAGCTGATACGTCCTTGTTTATTTACTCGCGGGGTGCCGATCGTATCTACATTTTGGTCTACGTGGATGATATTGTGTTACTGGTAACAAATCCGGTTTGATAGCCATTCTCATCTAAGCTCTTGCTCGACCATTCTCGCTCAAAGATCACGGTGATATCAGTTATTTCTTAGGCATCGAAGCAACTCGTACGACCTCTGGTTTGCATTTAATACAACGGAAATATATACATGATCTGCTCACCAAAACGAAGATGCTTGACGCCAAACCAGCTAGCACTCTGATGGCTCCCACACCAAAGCTAACTCTTCTCTCCGGCACCGTACTGCCAGATCCCACCGAGTACCACAAGGTCATTGGCAGTCTTCAATACTTGACACTCACCCGTCCAGACATTGTGTATGCTGTCAACAAATTGTCTCAATACATGCACCGACCGACTGATGTTCATTGGCAAGCTACTAATCGTGTCCTCCGCTATCTTTCTGGAACTTCCACCCATGGCATCTTACTTGGTTCCTCTTCCCCTCTTAGTCTTCATGCATTTTCCGATGCAGATTGGGCTAGAGACACGGATGATTTTGTCTATACCAATGCGTACACTGTCTACATTGGCCGCACTCCAATATCCTGGTCTGCGAGAAAGCAAAAGCGAGTTGCTCGCTCTTCTACTGAAGCCGAATACATGGCTGTTGCTAATACTGCATCCGAGCTCCGCTGGATCTCCTCTTTACTCGCTGAACTCGGGGTTAGCTTATCTGCCACGCCGGTCATATATTGCGATAACGTCGGTGCTACATATCTCTGTGCAAATCCCGTGTTTCACTCGCACATGAAACACATTGCCTTAGACTATCATTTCATCCAAGACAACATCCAAACTGATGCCTTGCGTGTGTCTCATGTCTCCACAAAAATCAACTTGCTGATGCATTAACAAAACCATTGTCAAGGACACGATATCAAAATTTGTTCCACAAGATTGGAGTGAAGCCTCTCCCTCCATCTTGAGGGAGCGTACAGAACATATAAGAAATGATACATATGTCAATATGATTAACCTAGTCTCTTCTCTATACTTGTATATATATTGTAATCAACGTATCTAATAAAATCATTCAGCCTCTTATCTTATAAAAAGACTGAACAAACGTTGTTTCTAGCCTAAGCAAAAAACATTGATTAATTTGGTTAAGATATCTTGAGATGATGAGTTTGATTGCTAAAATATTTTTGAGGGTTAGAAGATGGATCTGGTAAAAATTACATCTGTATAGAACTGAGAAGTTTTTTATTAAAATCTTTTTAGTTGAAGAGATTTTCAGTTAAAATTGCAGTAGTAGATGTTTGTAAACCTAAATGTTGTATTGTAATATGGTGGTTGAAGTCAGAATTAGATTTCCACGAGCTAAGTACAAACTTTCATTGGGGTTTTATATGGGCCGAAACCCAATCGATTTATTTATCCAAAGTGATTGAATTATGAAATATAAAAAATATTGAATGGAAAAAAGCGGGAAGTTGGGAAACCTTATTCCCACACCGAAGGTTAGGACCCACCAAGGAAGACCTTTTATAGCGTAAAGCAAAATCAAACATTTACTGTATTTTTTTTAATTTCCAGGTAAAAAACATTTTTTTTTTGTTCTTTTTCGAAATTCGAAATTAGCATTTTCTTCTTCGTTGGAATCTCAACAAAAAAAGAAAAAAAAAGAGAGAAAAAAGGAGGAACAGTGAGCCAAATTTGAGCGACTGGGAAAATTTTCGAAATTTCTCCTCTTCCGGCGAGGGTAACAAACTTCCGCCGTGAAATCTCAATCTTTTTAATTTCGTTGTACACCAGTCGCCATTTTCTTCGCGGCGTCGAGGTTTTAATTACCAGCTTCTCATGGCGTCTCAGGTTCGTATCTTTGCTTTCGTCTCGGGTTAGCAAATGGGTTCTTAGGGTTTTTGAATGGATCTGCCTTGATTCGTTGGGCATTGTGGCTATTTGGTTCGGGAGATGTTCAAAATGCGGATCAATGTTTACAATTTTAAGCGATTTTTGGCTCTTTAATCTGAAAATTGGAAGCTTTTAGATTCTTGGGGTCTTAATTTGGTACCTTGGGGGCGTTTGGTTAGAGATAATGTCTAGTGTTCATAGAAGGATAAAGTAAGGTCCTTTTGTAATTTACCACGAATGCGCAAGTTGTTGTGTTGAACAAATGCTTATTTTGTTGCTGGTTTACAGGTTTTGCTTTAGGCTCTTCTTTACAATTCTCTGAGTTGATATGAGTAGTCATCTGGAACAAGACACCAATATGAGTGGTGTCTATGGTCGATCAGCTGGTTCTAGCATTCTCAGTTTCAATGGGTCTGAAAGTCGTGAAAGCGTGGATGAAAGCAAGAAAGGTAATGTATGCTGTTTATGTTCTCTCATGTTTCATTTCCTCAAAGAATTGAAACAAGTTTTTTGAAACATTAATCTCTTAGAACTAGAGTCTGACAGGATTAGGTGAGTTATTAGTAAGTATGAGAAAAGATAATTAATGATGTTGATTTAGTCAATTTTTCTTCCTTAATATGGGTTTTCATTTCCAATAGGGTCATAGCAGAAATGAACTTTTAGGTTGCTTCTCATTTTAGGTGTAGGTGGAAACATAAATGGGACGATAATTTCTGTTCTCACCCTTTATCTTCTTCTTCTTCTTAATTTGCTCTCAGGTCATCAAAACCTGGTGGAATGGTTAAATGAGACACTTCCTTATTTAAATTTACCATGGGAAGCTTCAGAGGATGAACTGCGAGCATGTTTGAGGGATGGAACTGTCTTGTGTAGCCTTTTGAATCAGCTAAGTCCTGGTTCAATGAAAATGGTACTTATTTGATTTTGTAGACCATTTGGTTTGTATTATTTTTTTTGTGCTAAGCTTCCGGTTGCGTGTATTTCTCCCCTTACTCATTTGCTTCTAGACTCACCCTCTTTGGCTATTCTACAGGGAGGAAGCTTTGAGCCTGCATCTGTAAAAATTGAACGGTTTCTGACTGCTATGGAGGAAATGGCCCTGCCTAGCTTTGAGGTTTCCGACATAGAACAGGTTTGTAATGTCTTCATAGATATGATTCTTTATTTCTGTGGAAAACTTCTGAAATGTGGAAAAACCATTTAGTTTGTATAACATTATCCCATGTCACAAAGCTAAAGTGGTGTTGGGGTTTCATAACCTGAGTTACTCAGTATCGGCACATATATGTTAAAATTACCCTCATTTTAGACACCGTGCTAGCAGCAAACCGTTCGAGTCATGGCTATTATATTATTTGCTATTTTGATGATAAGATCACATGATTTCTGCTCCCATGTATGTTCTTCTCTCCGCCTTCTATTGTGTGTTTTCTACTCAGTTATGACTCCTAATAAAAGGAAAAATGCAGGGGGATATGGTGTCAGTTTTACAGTCCCTTAAGGCGCTTAAAGCAAGTTTTTCTGATGGGGGTTGTGATAAGAACTCACTATATGCGAGGAGGAGATGGAGCTTGCCAGAGGACAAATCAGGTTCAAAAGGAGATGATCGCAACTTTACTGATGGATTCCAATCGAAGGAAGGATCTGAGATTGATATATCTGATGCTAAAATTTCGGAATTACTGAAATCAAACAGTTTGCGAGTAAAGTATTCTCAAATATGTTCAGTAGATAGTGTCCAACCTTTTAGCTTTTACCTTTGTTTCTGATTCAAATGCCATTTTCTGTCTGGGTAGAATGCTCCTACTCGGTCACTATTTGACATGCTGGATAGGCTTCTAGATGAGAGTGTGAAGAAGATGAATGGACACGTATCTCATGTATGTCAAGGAATAAGCTAATGATGCCATCCTTATCTTGATTCTTGTTTTGTGGTTTGCCTAGCTTTTCAATCCTTACTTCTTGGTATATTTCTTCTTCTCCAACATGATTCTTCTTTTTTTGCTCGTGTGCTGTTTAGGCTATGGCATCTCTTTTGAGCGCGCTTGTGCAAGTGATAGAACAGAGAATCTCAAATCAAGCTGACAACCTAAAGAATGTAAGATTATTTGAGGCTTTTCTTCTTTGATTTTTCCTGTGATATACATATCATCCTTCTGACCTAGTCATGAAATATGCTAATGAAACGGCTGCAGCAAAACATACTCTTTAGGGTACGTGAAGATAAATACAGGTCAAGAATCAAGGTCTTAGAAACTTTGGCAGCTGGGACAACGAAGGAAAATGAGGTATTACTGTCTCTGGTTCTAGCGTTTCTCTTCACTCTATTCCTGTTTGGCTTATTGATTGGTCTTCCTGTTTTTCTTTGTTGCAGATTGTTACTAACTGCATGGATAATTTAAAGGTATTTTATTGATGCCATATATATCATCTCCTTAATACATTTCGCCTTTAGTTTTGTTCTTGAATCTGGAAAAGTTGGTTCACATTAGGCGTAGAATTGTGAGCATATTACTTGTGGAAAATAATCTTCAAACCAATCCTAGAAATAGATAAAGGTTCAGTCTGAGAGCTCCTATCATAAATTCCTTGAACCAATTTGACTAAGTACGTCATTCTTCATTTAGGTTTCCTTAACAGAAGTTTTTATAATGGTGTTATACCCTGTTGTGCTCTGTAGCTTGAGAAAAGCAGAATTGCAGAGAGAGAAAAGTCAGAAGAGAAAGATGTGATGAGACTGAGAAAAGAAAAAGAGCGTAGCGATGCGGAGATTAGAAAGCTGAAGCAGGAACTAGAAGTGGTGAAAGAGACGCACAAAAACCAGTGCTTGGATTTAGAAGCAAAAGCAGAAAAAACCAAGTTCGAGTTGGAGAAGAAGTTAAAGGAGGCGGAGTTACAGGTAGTAGATTCCAGTAGGAAGGTGAAAGAACTCGAGAAGCTGTGCCAATATAAATCTCAAAAATGGGAGAAAAAAGAGTCCACCTACCAGAACTTTATAGACAACCAGTTTGGGGCCTTGCAGGTTAAATTTTAAAATAATTATTCTAAACTTTGGTTACCTCTGGTAGTTTTTATACTGATTTGGAGTTTGTGAATTATGCAGGAGCTGAGTGCTACTTCAGTGTCTATAAGACATGAAGTCATAAAGACACAGCAGAAATACTTTAAGGATTTAAATTACTATGGTAAGATTCATTGATGTCACTAATTGTCTATGTTTTATTGGCATCGATTTTTTCATTTTAGAGTACATGCCTTCATATTTATAATCTTTCTCTTAGGATTAAAGCTCAAAGGAGTAGCTGATGCAGCCAAAAATTACCATGTGGTTCTTGAAGAAAACCGAAGACTGTATAATGAAGTGCAAGAATTGAAAGGTAAAATTCTTTTAGTCAATGTACTTGTTTGCATTACACCAGTCAAGAAATGACTTTTGCCCTTTCTCGTGCTTTTTTAGGAAATATAAGAGTCTATTGCCGGATTAGACCATTCCTTCCTGGGCAAAACAGTAGACAAACAACTATAGAGTACATTGGTGAGAATGGTGAACTAGTGGTGGCCAATCCGTTGAAGCAAGGGAAAGATACCCATCGGTTATTCAAATTCAACAAAGTTTTTGGCCAAGCAGCAACTCAAGGTTTAAATTACTTTCACTCTTGTCTGTTGTTAGCGGTCTCCTCCACTTCGATTCGTTGACGTTTGTTTCATATATATCTAGTTCAACTATTTAAGGACTTTCTATACATATGTATTTATTTATCCATTTGTTTTTTATACAGAGGAGGTTTTCCTAGATACTCAGCCATTGATTCGATCAATTCTAGATGGCTATAATGTCTGTATATTTGCTTATGGTCAGACGGGTTCTGGGAAAACTTATACAATGGTAAGCGACATATTTGATTTTGTTATTTTATGTTTAGTGAAACATTATAAGTTTCTAATCGACATATATCTTGCTAACACAGAGTGGGCCAAGCATCACTTCAAAAGAAGATTGGGGTGTCAATTACAGAGCTTTAAATGACTTATTTCAGTTAACTCAGAGCAGACAAAACACTGTTGTCTATGAAGTTGGTGTTCAGATGGTCGAGATTTATAATGAGCAAGTTCGGGACATACTTTCTGATGGTGGTTCCAACCGAAGATATCCTTTTCTAATATAATATAGTGGCTAAGTTTTTTTTTCTGGAATACGTATTCATATATATATATGTTTTCATATGCGGCTCTGATGGGAAACTGGTATTGGTGAAATTTCCTAAACTTGCATACATTAGGGATTTGGAATACCGCCTTACCAAATGGGCTAGCAGTCCCTGATGCGAGCATGCATTGTGTGAGATCGACCGAAGATGTCCTGGAGTTGATGAACATTGGGCTAGTGAATAGAACTGTGGGTGCGACAGCTCTGAATGAAAGGAGCAGCAGGTCGCACTGGTAATGTATTCTTTTCCCCCAATTCTTTTTTTACTTCTACATTCTGTTTTTGTGTATGTCTAGTTTTCCAAGGATTGAGACTAGTGTTGCCCATTCTCTGCAGCGTTCTTTCCGTTCATGTACGTGGTGTTGATGTGGAAACCGAATCTGTGTTACGTGGAAGTTTACATTTGGTCGATCTAGCTGGAAGCGAGAGGGTTGATCGCTCTGAGGCAACCGGAGAGAGGCTCAAAGAAGCCCAACATATAAATAAATCACTGTCAGCTCTTGGAGATGTTATCTTTGCTCTAGCGCATAAAAACCCACATGTGCCTTACAGAAACAGCAAATTGACTCAAGTCCTTCAAAGTTCTTTGGGTACTTTCTTAACCCTTTTTGAAGAAAATGCTCAGATTGTTGTTACATGAAAGCATGAAACTGCTGCTTCCTTATGTTATTGGTTCTCTTAGCTACTCTCTTCTGTTTCTTAGGAGGACAAGCAAAAACACTAATGTTTGTTCAAGTCAATCCTGATGGAGATTCTTATGCTGAGACTGTCAGCACTCTGAAATTCGCCGAAAGGGTTTCTGGTGTAGAATTAGGTGCAGCGAAAAGTAATAAAGAGGGACGAGATGTAAGACAACTCATGGAACAGGTGCTTCTTTTGTTTCTCTTTCTTTATATGAAGATTTATTTGGGGCCATTGAAAGTAAAAGAGAAGAAAGGTATAATGTAACATGATTTCTTTTTTTTATCTCAGGTGTCGAACTTGAAAGATGTAATTGCCAAGAAAGATGAAGAGCTTCAAAGTGTTCAGAAGCTAAAAGGTAATAATGCAACGGTCCTGAAACGTGGTTTAAGCAATTTAAGGTTGATGGGGCCTTCATCACCTAGAAGACATTCTTTAGGACCTTCACCAAATGGTCGACAAGCAAAGTCTTCTGGTTTATTTGGGAGAGCAAACTCAGATGCTGACAACTGCTCAGAATATAGTAGCAAGCATTCTGATTCTGGTACTGGTTCGTCAGATGAACGTAAACGTCGAAAAGATCTTCACCAGCCATCTAAGTTTGTTGCTGGGGAGAAAGAAATTGACTTGGAAGAAGATATTCAACTCATTGGCCTTGGAGATGCAGATTCTGAGGAAAGATTGAGTGATATCTCTGACAGTTGTCTTTCAATGGGAACAGAAACTGATGGCTCTATTAGTAGTGCAATGGAGTTGACACTTTTCCCTGAAACAGCAAAGCCTCTAGAAATAACCCAACGACCTCTAGAAATAACCCAACGACCTGAAACACACATGACCTCTCAGAAACCCGAGAAACCGGTGAAATTAGGAAGAACTGAACGACCTGAAACAAAAGACAGGTTAGTATTTTCTACTAGCACACTTTAAAGAACGATAGTGTTTGAGGTTTATTTACAGAATCTTTTGTTTGTTATTGTAATTATAAAAGCAGAACTAGTATTCCATCGAAGATTCCAAAGCAGACCATGAGACCACCAGGCCAAACCAGACCTTCTCGTCTGTCAATTGCCACTAGCTCCTCCTCCAAGGCTTTAACAAGTAATGTCTCTGCACATTAAACTCCTCAATATCAGTTGTGCTTGTTTAACTACATTCTAAGCCATTGTAATCAGGCTCTAACCACAGCCTACGTAGATTACTATATCGTGCTTATACACAACTTAAAAAATCTCGCATGAGATCTTTACTCTGTAGTTTCAAATTTTCTGACGAATCATCTCGGTTTGTTTGTCGGCCTCAGGTGCTAAACGACCGACAATTAGCACTTCATCTTCAGCAAAACCACTCAACAGAAAGCGGTGAAGACACACAACGGGTTATTCATCCTGAGGGGGGTAAGAAGATTTGTGATGGATTGATCTGATGGTGTTTGTTAGCTGAATGTGTAACTAAGCATATGATGTTAGTACAAAAATGTGGGTTGTGTCGTTTTGTTCCCTATCTATGTAAACCTAATTCAACAAACACCATAACTGTGTTCTCCGTCGTAGTGTTAACTTAATCATGTTTACGTAAGCTTTGGAGTTTTCTATATAATTCTTGTTATTGATATTACAGATCGGTGTAATGAAATAGCCAAATAGGGGTGACCAAAAAAGCCAGTTCAGCAAGTAAACATTTGGGATGAAACTTATTTCTCGGTTTACCGATGTGCAATGAGTATCAGAATCAACAGAATACAAATTGAAACATTTATAACTGTAACTTCTGGGGGTTTGGTCCGTTTGGATCAATATTATTAGACAAAACATAACATATCAAAAAATGTTTTCAAAAAATGTCACCTTTAAAAAAAAAAAAAAAAAAAAAAAAAAAAAAAAAGANCACGTGTGAGTCAAGTTAGGGCGCGAGACTTAGGGCTCAAAGTGAACGGGAATGGGGTGTTTACAATTTGGTATCAGAGCCTAGGTCAAGACCACTCCGGTTCTGACCCGGAGGGTCACCTTTAAAAAAAANGTATGGGAAAATGTTTTGATAAATGAGATCTTTGAGTGTCCAAAGTCTCGCGCTAGATTTTTTTGTTTGTTTTGTAAGTCTTAGGTTAATTGCATAATAATTGCTAGTCCTGAGTGTGGTTTCTTTCTTGTTAGGCTAATGGAGTCCATTAGCTTAGTTCGTTAGTAGTGTAGCCTAGTATTTTGTCCAATGTTGGAACCACATTACCTGTGAGTTCAATTGGACAAGTGTTGCGTTTCTAGTAGTAGATTTTCAAGGTGGCGGAGAACGTTGGAACGGAAAAAGCAGCAAAAGTGAAAAACCAAAGGACTTTAACGACTTTGACGAAGCATGGAACGANAAACCACATTACCTGTGAGTTCGATTGGACAAGTGTTGCGTTTCTAGTAGTAGATTTTCAAGGTGGCGGAGAACGTTGGAACGGAAAAAGCAGCAAAAGTGAAAAACCAAAGGACTTTAACGACTTTGACGAAGCATGGAACGATGAACTACAAATAGATGTCATGGAAATGATATTGAAGCAGAATGAGG
>OVAP01007287.1:208-10913 GCA_900406295.1 Aurinia saxatilis
GGGGGGGGGGCTGAAGTATAGTTATGGAAAGCAAGCAGGTATTGTCCTGTCCTAATAAGTGGAAATGAACGTACAGATAAATATTAAAATATTAATTCCCGGTAAGCAGTAAAATAACCAATATTCTATAAGAAGTGGTGTAAGCAAAATGGTTAGAAATATAACAAAGAAAACGGAGGAAATATGAGAGAGGATCTTCCTTACGATGTGTATTATAAAATAGCTAAACTGATGGACAACCAAGGGTTTTGGACATTGGGTGCCTTCATGACCGTGAGCAGCACATCTAAAGAAGCAATAGAAGGAGCTGGGGTGCTAAAGACAGCTGATATATTGGAGTTTCTGTACAATGCAGAGATGGTTTATAAAGGTTCGGTGTATCGTTCAGGGGGGCTGAAGTATAGTTATGGAAAGTTAGCAGGTATTGTCCTGTCGTAATAAGTGAAAATGAACGTACAGATAAATATTAAAATATTAATTCCCGGTAAGCAGTAAAATAACCAATATTCTATAAGAAGTGGTGTAAGCAAAATGGTTAGAAATATAACGAAGAAAACGGAGGAAATATAAGAGAGGATCTTCCTTACGATGTGTATTATAAAATAGCTAAACTGATGGACAACCAAGGGTTCCGGACATTGGGTGCCTTCATGACCGTGATCAGCACAACTAAAGAAGCAATAAAAGGAGCTGGGGTGCTAAAGACAGCTGATATATTGGAGTTTCAGTACAATGCAGAGATGGTTTGTAAAGGTTCGGTGTATCGTTCAATTTTTGTGAAATGTCTGGATGCGGGTAATGAAATGGGTTTCTTACTAGAAGGGCTTCGTATAACATACACTGAAGGCGACTTGGTGTGCGGCCTGGCAATGGTGAGACAGAGTCTAGTTGAAAGATGTGAATGCACACGGTACACGGTGGCTATGCTAACATTTATAGCAGGTAATTTATCGGAAGGGTTCCATTTGCTGTTCTGGGACTTCTCTTCTCTAAATGCAACACACATTGAAGGGTTGAACGAGGTTGGAGCAACTGTGGTAGATGCAATCAGGGCCATGAATCCCCGTCGAGCTAGGACTTTCGAGGCAACCTATAACTGTCCAAGACCTAGTTGTGACTGTGAGGAGGGTGTGGAGCATGATTTCCCTTTCTGTTTTTCTTTTTGTTTCATTCATTTAGAATGATGGAGCTATCTAAAAAAATTAAGACTCGAATAAGGCGCACTATCTGTGATGGGTAATGTGGGATGAATGTTTGTTCACTACTTGAATTTGGTAAGGGTTTTAATTAAAATACATTGTCTTTATGTTTAGTGTACGTTCACAAGCGTGTTTGTGGAGAAAAAAGTATTTATAAACAAAATTGCTTCAATTATGTGGTAAATGATAAATATAGAAGAAGTATGTCGGTGATGGTAATGGTAATAGTATTATATTAAAACTTATATAGGTTATGAAATATATATATATATATATATATTTTTTTTTGTTTTTGTTTTAAAAAGAGTAGGTAAAATCATTGAATTGCATTTCACTCACTATCAGTATAAAAATGTTACATATGTACTTGTTCAAAAAATGAAACTTGTAAAGAGTAAAGAAATGGGGGAGGATCTTCCTTATGATGTATACTTGAAGATAGTAAACCTACTGAAGCATGAAGGATTCCGCACAATAGGTGGTCTCATGAAAGTTATCAGCACAGCCAAAAATGTAGTAATGACATCTTCGGTGCTAAGAACAGCGGATATGTCAGAGTTTCTTTTCCACGGCGAGATGGTGTGCAAGTGTAAGAAATAATTCTTCCCTATAGTATGGTCTTATATTTATCTATTTTCTATTGGAATAATATTATTATTTAATGTTATTGGTGTCCAAATATATTGGAAATGATAGAGTAATTCCTAGTAATCTCTATTTTGATAGATGGTTGAGATTAAATCTATGGAAACATTAATGAGGAATTAGGTCCTCTCTCCACCTATAAATGCTTGCCATTAGACCATCATATTTGCAAGACTTAAGAAAACAACACCTAAAGGTTTTAGGCAAGGAGAGAGAAATCTAATAACCTACCTTAAGTTGTTCATCCTCCATTCAGGAGTTCATACATGGAAAAACTCTTTCACTTTTCAACTATGAACGCAGGTAATTCTATAAACCTTCTTATGAATCTATTATGTGATTATCTAGATGTTTGAAGGTCTTAGGGTTCATGTAAATTTCTCCAATATGTGGTATCAGAGCATGGTTGTAAACATTTAGTTAATCCATCAAGAATAAAAGATTTATAAACTGAATATGGAAGATGATAGATGTAGAAATTAAGTTTTTGTTTATCTGATTTTGTTAATTTTTGTGGATGTACATTACCAGTACATTCTATGAAAATTTATTCCGCGCAAAATCAGATTTCTGCATTGTAGAATTTTCTCACAAGTTTAGAACATAATTGCAGTGTTCATAATTTGTGCACTTTTGTGAGTATGTGAATTAAGTTTTTCACATATTTTTCGTGCATAATCTGTGCAAAAACTAATGATAAAATTTAAGTTTTGTTCATAATTCGGACAAAATAAAATTGTTCTAGACATAACTCTTCAAGTTTTCAAAAACGTTTGGCAAGCAATAAAAGTTGGGTTTAATTATCACTTTAAAACGTTTTTAGACAATTGTAAGACATTTGATCTATGCATTAATAGTGCACTAACCGTTTTGAAATTATTATGTGCATTATTAGTGCAGTAACGGTTGTGATTAATTGTTCACACATTAAAACATTTTTCAAGGTATTCAAAATGTTTTGTCTTTGTGCATTAAATATTATGATTTATTGTTTGCATAAAACAATTTATTAAATTTTGAAATTGTTTTGTGCATATTATTAGTGCAATAATGACTATGCTTAATTATTCATATTTTAATATTTTAATTTTCTTATTTAAGTTTTGAAAAAGGAAAAAAAAAACGAGTTATGCATAATTTGTGACAGAACATTGTTTTAACGTGCAAAATCAGGATTTAGATATCACCACAGTGACTTTATCCTATCATAGTTTGTGCATAAAAACCATTATTTAAATAAGTTTTGATATTCTCATGTAGTAATTAGTTACCCACAGGTGGAGTATACACATGAGATATAATCAATAACTTAGAATGCTGTATTGTGTAGACTACAAATATCCATAGATAATTTTAATTAGTCTGAGTAATTCCATACATCATTTCATCAAGTTTTATGCACTATGACTTTTATGAGATTCATGTGATTCCCACATGAACACTAGAATTTCTTGTCATGTGCATTCAATATACATAAATAATTTATGGTGTTGATTATGAAGCCTAATCGAAACTTGTTGTATCTCTAAAACACACCATATTTCCCCGCTAGCTTGTCATCCATGGTCTCCAATGTTCTAATCCTCACTTGAACCAACTTCTCAATGGAAAGAGAAATTTGAGTTCACATTGGGAGTACGAGAATTGGATTTGGCCCTTCATGAGGAGGAGCCATACCCACTTATCTTGGATGGTACTGAGAAAGAAAACTTTATCCATAAAGAGTGGGAGAAAGCGAACATGCTGACCAATATGTTCTTAAGGATGACAATTGTAGCAACATCAAACTTTCCTTCCGGTTGTACAGAAAGCTAAGGCTTATCTGGCAACCATATAAGAACATTTTAAGACTATAGTGAATCTCTAAGTCGATACTTATGACAGTTCTTATAGTACATGGTTTATGCATGAAAATTGCATTTGAATGACCAACCAGACAACTAAGCTTAAGAATTAAGGAATAGGCGTGGATGAAGTAGTTCTTGTCCAACTTATCCTGAATTCTTTATCTCCTCATTATGGACCACTCCAAAATCAATATAATGTCACTGATGAAATGTCGATGTAAGATGATTTGATTAAATAACAAGTTGGTACTGTAGGAGAATATGTATTGTCAAAGGTATAAGAATTTTCCATTATGTACAAGAAGCTAAACTGATAGTTGGGTAAAGGCATCAAGTAAGCCTGAAAGAACACCGCCCAAAAATCATGGTTATAGTCCATGAGAAGAAAAATGCATAGAAAGGTGGCAGAAGCAAAACTTTGCAGGAAAAAAAAAAAAAAAACCTGCACACTTTCATAAAGTTGCCATAAGAGAAAAGAATAGTTCAAAAAGAAATAAAACCTTATGGGGTTTTGTAATATTTTCGAACCTAATGTTACTTTTTCACAAATTTTTGGATTGATAATTGTATTATTGTACATGTTTATATAATCTCAAGTGAAACTAAGGAATCAAGAGAAGCGCTAGTTGAATTATTGGCACTTTGTCTCCTTATGGATAATGGATTTGTTAGGATTTAATTCTGACTCTTAAAGTTCCATTATTTTCCAGAATTTGGTTTCAGTAAGCAAACTTGATTGGTTAATTTTATGTAGTGATTGTTTCAGTTTCTTCTGAACCATAATCAAACTGGTTCTGGAATATTAGTTGATGGCCTTTCATGTTAAATTAGGCTGATCAGTCTTTTGAATCACATCATGCATGATCATGATAGCCTTAAGAATATAGCATGTGCGAATGTTTCATATTTCTTGTGGCTTCATTTCCTAGTGAAATAATTAAGAGGTTTGTAAAAGATGGAGTCCTTACGGAGAAAGAGTGTATAGATTTCATCAAGGATAAGTAAACTAAACACATTAAAAGAGTAGTCACAAGAAGTACCCAGCTTCTTGAAATCATATATACATATACTTGCAGACCATTAACGTTCCATCCTTTGGAGGTGAAAGGTACTTTCATTACCTTTATTGATGATTATTCACATTATTCTATCTATTGCATGAAACGTCTCAATCTGTGAATATTCTAGAAGTATTCATTATAGAAATCGAGAGGTGATTAGATAGAAAAGTGCATATCATAACGTTAGATAGAGGTAGTGCATTTATGGCAGATATAATTAGTCAGGAGGACAACATCCTGAAAATTTTGTCAAACTTCTCCGGAAATTAGGAATCAATGCATAGTACACAATGCCTGGTTATCCTGGCAGAATAGTGTACTTGAAAGGCAGAATTGTACTTATATGAGAATGGTTAGATCCATGATGAGTCATCTAGCTTATTTATATCTTTGTGGGTAGATGCATTATGAATTGTAGTCCGTATCTTGAAAATGGTTCCTAGCAAAGTAGTTCTAAATAATTCGTTTGAACTTTGGAAAGACTAGAAACCTAGTATGTCACATCTCTGCATTCGGAGATGTCCAGTTAAAGCAAGATAAAGCCACATGAAAACGAAACTTGGATTCAGAATGATCAGTGGTTTCTTTATTGATTACCCTGAAAAGTCCAAAAGATATAGATCTTATTGTCTATTCCATAGTACGAGAATAATAGAAACCAATATTGATAGATTCTTTAAGAATGACGATATTAGTGGGAGTGATGAAATTTGGGTAAATAACCCTTTACCCGTTTTGAAAAATACTGGAATTATTATTATTATTTTTTTTCATTGTTGAACGATTAAACAATGAGAAAAATCCAGTTAATGATCCACCACTATATGAAGAAAATATCGCCAATTATTATCTTATACCTAAAGCATAAAAGGAACTAGCATTAAGAAGATCGATCATTAGAGAGATCTGCTATTTCTGATGACTACATGCTTTATCAAGTTGAATCTACAGAAAGGGATATTCGGGAATGGTTTCTTATTAACGAGCCGTTAGAGATGTTAATTCTGATAAATGTAATGTTGCCATAAAGGATAAAATAATTTTAATGGCTGAAACTAAAGTTTGGGATGTTATTCAATTACTTTACTAGTACTGAATGAATATAAAGCTAAACTTGTAGCCAAAGAGTTTTATCAGCAAGAAATTATCACTAATAACGAGACGTTTTCCTTATGTTCAGGAAAGACTCTTTCAGAATTATCATGGCATTAATAGCTCATTATGATTGAGTATGAAAATTGTCTTTCTTAATGTAGCCTTGTAATTAATATTGACTGAAACACATTTTGAGGAAATGGTATCTAAAGTTTGATGAAACCATCATAACAGTTTGGTTTCAAATAAAACATTTTAGAATCTTGTATGTACCTCATTATCAGTGGGAGTAAGTTCATATATTTAGTACTGTATGATAATGATATCTTATGTGCCAATAATGATCTTAGTATATTACACAAGACTAAGAAATATTTTTTCAAGAACATTAAATAAAGTATATGAGTGAAACATCCTATGTGATAGGAATTAAATATTCCATGATAGATCACTTGGAATTATATTATTTTAGAAGTCATATCTCAATAAAGTTCTTGAAACTTTTGGCATGATGATGTGTTCTTCTAATATTGGGATACTGCAAATCAGAGTTTTTGAGATACATTAAAGAAACAAATAAGTATATACATATACAGAAAATCAACACATCCACAGATGGTTGGATTTTCTTTCTCATGTTTGGTGGATATTATGGTTTTAGGCATTGCATTCTCGGCTATGTGTATCTCCACAGAGATGCCATATTATGGGAAAGCCTTCCATTGCAATTGCTTTATTAATCCATTATTTAAATGAGTATGTGGCATATTACGTGGATTCTATTAATAAAAACATGCTTGCGGAAATATCTGAGTTTGAAATCTTGAGTATTGTTAACAAGGTTTTACTCTTTATGTGACAACCACAACTGCAACCGACATAATATTTAAGAGATCCAATAATGTGGACATTATGTTTAAATATTTGTCATTAAAGAAAGATGTTAAAGAGAAACGTTTGTCCTTGAATACATAGGCATTACAGTTATAGTTGCAGACATATTTATGAAAGCATTACATCCAAAGACCTAATTCATAAGCATGCTGAAAGTATGGGACTTGTGGATAGCTTATAACTATGTTGTCTGCTCATGACTAGCTTATATTTGACAATTATATGAGCTCTCTTATGATTTTTACATCTTTAATCTATATATTCTGTTTTCCATGTGCACACACATTATTGTTGTTTGGAATTTATTATAACAGAATGTCTTTATTTAAAGACATAAAAAAGGACCATTATGATACTCCTACTTATGTTTATGGTCTAGCTATGAAGGTGATTAATGTAGTAGTACATGGAAGGAATCGTGTTGCAAAATAATGTGTGCCCGCCATGACTCTCATTACTTACTAGATTATCGAAGACACTTATGATGACCAAATGAATGAAATAAAGTAAGAACATATTATGCCGGCCTTATGATTCCATAAAGAAAATATTAGTGGATTTACTAACGACCAAGTGGGAGACAGTAAGAAATAATTCTTCCCTATAATATAGTCTTATATTTATCCATTTTCTATTAGAATAATGTTATTATTTAATGTTATTGGTGTCCAAATATATTGGAAATAATAGAGTAATTCCTAGTAATCTCTACTTTGATGGATGATTGAGATTAAATATATGGAAACATTAATGAGGAATTAGGTCATCTCTCCACCTATAAATACTTGCCATTAGACCATCATATTTGCAAGACTTAAGAAAACAACACCTAAAAGTTTTAGGCAATGAGAGAAATCTAATAACCTACCTTAAGTTGTTCATCCTCAATTCAGGAGTTCATACATGGAAAAACTCTTTCACTTTTCAACTATGAACGCATGTAATTCTATAAACCTTCTTATGAATCTTTTATGTGATTATCTAGATGTTTGAAGGTCTTAGGGTTCACGTAAATTTCTCCAACAACAAGAATTCCCCATATCGTTCAATTTTTTAGAAATGTCTCTCAGACGGTAATCCATTGGCTTATCTACTTGAAGGGTTACACATAGCATACAACGAAGGCGACGTTTAATTGATGACTGTCCATATAGGAGGGCTAGAGATGGTGAAGAATGGTTTAATTGATGACTGTCCATACAGGAGGTATACAGTTGCAATGTTGAGCATAAACTCGGGTGATTGGTCAACAGAATTCGATCTCATGTTTGGTGGGGAGAAAGAGGTGAATATAATTGGGTGAGTGAGGAGAACATCGATATTAGTTATGAGATAGGAAACACTGTTGTGGACGCAATCAAGGCAATGAATCCACCACGGCGCCAAACTTTCTGGCCATCATATCGGTGTCCCCGACCTAGGTTTGACTGTTTACCAGGGGTGGAACATGACTGCATGGTTTGTTTTCTGTGGTTCCATTCGTTTAGAATGATGGTGTTCTCTTAAAGTTGCTAGCGAATTTGTTTGGTGTGGGAAACAGCTTTACCCATAAATGGTGGGGAATATAACCATCAACAATGAGATGTTCAGGAAATAATAAATTGAAAAGCAAGATAAGTTGGAGATAACTGTTTGGGGGTAAGTGGGAGTGACATTAAGTACAATGATATGAATAAGAGCGAGTTAGGTAGCAAAAAAGCTGCACGAGTGGTTATTAATATTTCTAGACCACTGAATAGAAGAAAAAAAAATTAAGAAAGAATATGGGCGAGGATTTGCCTTACGATGTCTACCTAAAAATTATAAATCTAATACAGGGTGAAGATTTCAGAGCATATGGGGGCATTTTGACAGTAAGCAAGGTTACACAAGCTGCGGTTGAAGCACCAATGATTCTTCGTTCCGCAAATCTATATGAATTTCTGAGGAACTGGAACATGGTATGCAAAGATCCAGTCTACCGTCCCTTCTTTGAGAAGTGTTTGAAGGACGGTAATAAGATGGCTTACCTTATGGAGGGACTGCGCATGGCCTACAAGGAAGCAGACTTGGAGGGAGCTATAGTTATGGTCGAGAAAGGAGATGTGGAGAACTGTCCGTATACGCAATACACAAGAGGAATGTTGTGGATAATAAACGGGGACTACAACACAGGATTTAGAACAGTGATGACGGTGGGGGATTGGGACGAAGAATACATTGAATGGCTTAATGGAATTGGTGACAGTTGTGGAAGCTATTAAAAGCATGGAGCCACCAAGGGCCCAGACGTTCAGCTCAAGATACCTCTATCCAAATTGGGGATGTGAATGCCCAATTTCAGAGAAACGGAAATGCATTTTGTGTTTTCTATGGTTTCATTCGTTTAGAATGATGATTTACTCGTGAAATCCCGTGCTTTACATAGTTATTTGTGTTGGAACTGTTTTTTGACAATGGCGTTGGCCATTATTCTGGTGACTTGTCCGGATAACAAAGTTGTCGGAATGCCCCAATTTTGGAGTCATTGAATTCCTTGTTATGATCACTACAACGTAGTCTGTTCATTTGTCAAAAACGGCGTTTGTTTGAATGAGAAATGTTGGTCCAAAATCGATAATTTGGAAAGCTTAGACAGCTTAATAATTTGACTAAGTATAAAAGATTAGCAAATTTACACATTATATACATGAGGTGAGAGTCCTTTTAGATATATATAGAAAAGTGCAACTAGTTTGAAAATCTTGTAAGTATATTATTGGAAAGAGAAAAATCTAACGGTAGAGATTAACTACATTTATTTGGTTTTGAATGCTGAAATAATTAAGGAAACGTTTCTTTTGATTTTTAGCTTGAAGAGAAGCTTAAATACCTATGGTATCTGCACTTTTTTATAATGAGATAATCATTCATATTTTTTTTTAAATGAGAACAATCTCCTTCTTTTCTTCTTCTTTGTTATCTGAGAGTACAACACAGATTCATGGTTCGATAGGCTTCTGATAGAGTGTTGCTGATCAGAAGATTGTTGCAGTTGTATCCTAGGACTCTAATCGCCAAAGAACCGTTACACTACGGGGCGATTTTAGAGTTAAGGAAAGAGATCTACGTCTCGACTCTGCTTATATTTTGTAAATGTTCTTCATATTCTCTTTTACAATTTATCAGATTATGCCCCAGTGAAATTTAGGGTCCTACAATCTTAACTCAAAAATTGTTTATTGTTTTATTGCACTAACCGATCTGATATTTTGTGAAGTTTTGTTGACAGTGGGATTTGGATTTTCCAATCATGTTTCAGTCATTGCCGTATGCGTGGATTTGCTAATAGATTGTGTTTGCAAATTTCTCAACGGTCATGTTTATTATTAGCCAAGCGTTTCAAAATCTTTGCTCTTTTAATTGTTTCCAATCTGCTGATTTCTAGTACAGTTTTGGATTCAAAATAGTATGTGGTTTTTTGATAATCAAAATTTCTGGGATTATCATAAAAAGTAGATTTTTGATACTCAAAATCTGGGTTTATTAAAAACGATCTGAGTTAATTCTGGATTTTTGTTAAACAAGATTTCAATCGGTTGAGATTTTGAATTTACCCGGTTTTGTCAACACGGGTTTCTAAATGGGTTTTCACCGGATTTATACACTGGTTTATAACTGGTTTTTGAATATGGAGTTGAACGGGATTTACTTCTCTAATCGTTATTGGCCAGTCTCCGTTCATGCTGCTCTTGATGTTGATCGACAAAAAAGAAAAAATTAAGAGACAAATCGTGTTGTTCATGGGCCTCTTGTGTCTGGGCCATGTTGTTACTTTGTTATAATTAACATTGTGAATTAAAGCTTGTCTATGTTGCTTGTTATTAATTAAATAGTTTTTTTCCTCATTTCTGTAATGCTGGAAATTANATGTTGCTTGTTATTAATTAAATAGTTTTTTTCCTCATTTCTGTAATGCTGGAAATTATTATTTAATTAATTTTTG
>OVAP01007289.1:0-10524 GCA_900406295.1 Aurinia saxatilis
AATCTCAATCCGAAAACGGGCTGTCTTTTGATTGGGAAAGAATTGCCTCAATAACTCGATCTTGACATCAGCTCAAGTAGAAACCTTGTGAGAAGGTACGGTTCTCTCCTAATAAGTGGCCTTATCTTCTAGAGAGAAAGGAAACAAGATCATCTTCATGGTATCTTCGGGAACACTATTGACCTTCAAACCTCTAGTACTCAAACGTCAAAGTGAACCAAGTGTTCCAAAGGACATTCCACACTATGACCTTTGAATGTAGATCTTTCCACCAAATTAAGCATTGAAGACTTGAGCTCAAAGTTGTTGATGGGAGTAAGGTGGAATAATCCCCAATCGGACCTCTCTTGTGTTCGGTTCATCGAAAGCACCAACATGTCTAGCATTAGCTCCATTTCCATTTGGAGGTGGCACCTCATGTGCATGATCCTCCATCTCGTTTCCAATATTCAATTCCTCTTCAAAATCCAACCGTCTCAAGTGATCAAGTCTAAGTACTAAATGCAAGCCCAAATGCATAATGTAGCTACATGCAAGGAAAACTATCAACAAATGAGGCAAAAACTAGACTAAATGAATGTAAAATAAAGGTAAAAACAGTCCTAAAATGCAATACATCAGAAAAAAGTTTCAGCCTCCGAAAACAGTTTTGGTCTCCCAAAAACATTTCAAATGAAATCGAAGCCTTGTTTGTCCGGTTTCATGTTTGAATGACCAAGTTATCGAAAGATTAAGTCTTCAGATAGTTATCATAAAGGATGTTGATTATGATTGCTCTATGGTCATGAGCAATCTATCCTTGTGATGTTTAAGTATTTGGATTGATATCAAGTCGTAGTCGATTCTTGTGTTTTGGGGGAGAACACTTAACCATTTTATGCTATCAGTCTTCAGGGGTGGAATCCGACCCCCACAATTATCCCCCCAACTCTTCATTGCTTGTTGAGCTATGGAGAGTTTTGTGTGTAGATTGAAGATTGATGCATGGCCCTTAGTCGTAAACAATAAGAGGCATCGATTGTAGTTTATCGGAGACGAGAATGTCATCCTGCGGGTTATGATCCCGAATGCTGCCATAATGTTTTTTTTTTCCGAAAACGAAAATCGTTTAGTTACCTTGGCACATTGTTCAAGACAAATATTAAGGTTTTCCCTCCAAAATTGTGTATAAGTAGGAATGTCTCCTTATCCTTGCTCACAAGGTGCATTGTTGAAGTTTTTTAGGAATTCTCAGAAGTTGTCAGGTAACTGTATGTTCTCTCTCTTGTTCTTCGTTGATGTGACTTGATAGATTTAGGTTTTGAACCTTGTTCTTGCTATAATCTTGGTAGAGAATCATAGTTTTGGATGGTTTACCAAAAACTTAGATGTTTTTACCGTTAGATCTTCAGGAACTCAAGAGCTTTGTGATTGATTGTTATAATATTATAAAAATAAAAATCACTATTCATCCTTCCTTATCTTCTTCCCCATCTTTTTCCACTAACTCTCATTCACTACGACCCACTCTTTAACCATTGTTGTGAAGAAATTTTCTTCATTCTCACAACTCTCAATCTCTCTCATACTTAGATAAATCAAATTGAAGCATGGAGGATGAAGGTTTCGATATGCACCTCAAAGATTGGCTTGCGATGAAGAAGGGAAACAAGATTTTCAAAAATCAACATCGAAGAGGAGAGGGAGAGGTCGCGGGTCGCGGATCCGCCTCCCTTCTTGGTTCCGCAACCTGTGAGGCATCGGCGGGTCCCGCTTTGGATGTGAGAGCCTCTTCCGTGACCTGTGAGTCCTCGGGTCGCGCCACGTGTGCCATCGACCATTCTGCGACCCGTGGGTGTGATGCAGGTTGTGCCTTGCGCGATCACACTGCTCCCGCAACCTGTGACCACACCACGGGCCGCGCTTCACGCGGCCTTGGCTTTTCTGCGACCCATGAGTGTGGCTTGGGTCGCACTTTGCTCGGCGTTGATCTTCCCGCGAGCCATGTGATGAGACTCGATGATGACATGAGAAATTCCTTCTACGAATATCATAAACCGATGAATGGTTTCGTAAGGTGGAGCCCCAATGGTAGTAAGTATTTTGTTATGTACAGTGATGATTCTTCCTCCTCCGAATCGTCTAGCTCCGATAGCAGTCTTGATTTGAGAAGCAATGGTAGTTTAGGTAATCATAGTGCCAATATGGATGAGGCTAGTTGTAGTGGGGGTGTTGATAACGATAATGAAGGTAGCGGAAGCGATGTGGCTAGTAGTAATGGTAGCGGACATAGCTCTATCGAATGTAGTGGTGGTAACGATATCTGAGACACTAATGGATGTCCACCGATAGTTAGTAATTAGGAAGTGGTAGGTCTCGATGATGTTCCGATCATTGATATCAAGCAATAGCGTGAAGACCTTCGAGCCTTCAACGATTCTTTTGATGCCGGTAAGGCCTTAGTGTTGCAAGAGTGTGCTTTCCTTAATAAAAAGGCAAAGCGGCTAAGGGTCAAGAGAATCAGACCGGATCGCCGGATCGAGTTTGTCGACCGAAGATTCGATAACTAAGCTTAGGGAAATTTTCTTGATCCCCTAAGATATTGAGATAGTAATTCCGTCGCCCTCCGGTCATCTTGACAATACTCCGGAAGTATACTTTTGCTTGCTCGAGAGTTTCTTCTATGAGGGATTCCTTTGGTTGTCGATCCCGGAGATGTTCGTCAAGTTCTTGAAGAGATATGACTTGTGCTTTTTGATACACAAAGTTTTACCCTCTTTATTTATAACTGCAAGTGCACATCAAATATCAGTTATAGTACTTAAGGATCAAATCCACGTAGACCGAAAAATTAAACAAACTAATTTATATAAATTCTAAATTAAAGAAAGAATAATGGTTTTGAGTTTTTACTAACTAAAGCAGACAATATATAATTTTAAGGGATTTAAAGCAATTAAAGCAAATGCTAGGCCTTGGGAACTTCAACTAGGCTCAAATCTGAACCGAACTACGGACTGTCGAACACTGATGTGGTGTCGATCGACACCCTACGTGCAGAAATTATGTAAACCTTAACTCTAGAACATGAACAATTCTATATGGCAAATCCAACACTCGCTGAGACTAACTAACTTAATTTAAATCCTAGAAAGACCAACTCTTGCTGAGAAATCCTATGGAATTCAAATTAGCATGATCAAACCTATTCAATTTGTTCACTAACTATTCTAAACCAAATCTCTTTGAGAAAAGTTAGCTAGCTCTCTTAAGATTGATTCCAGTAATTTATTAGCACCCTCATGCATAATAAATTTCCTATAATCTAAACTCTTGATGGCCAACCTAAAGCATAGCATTAAGAACAATCTAAGAGAAGAGTTAGATCAATGGTACATAACTTAAGCTATGGTTAACAGAAATTCATCATGCAATAATTGAAAGCAATAAGATATCACATAGAAACACAAAGGGTTCAAGAAATCTCTTGAACCTAAAACACTCTCAAAGTAAATTAAAGCATAAGCCTAAATAATGGTCAAAACCTAGTATTTATATGCACAAAAACGTCTACCCCTTGGCAAAAATAAGGAAAGCTAAATATTCCTTTTTTTCCCGAACAATAAGTGGAAACTTCCTTTTTCTCCCCACCAAAATAACATGTCTTCACTAAAACCGTCATATCTCCTCAACCAATAATCAGAATGAGTTGAAACCACCGTTGAGATTAAAATTCCTACGGAAAGACCTCCGTCTGACATGATCTTTAAGGCACTTTGAACTGCTTTTGCATTGTCATTCCATTTATTTGTTTCCTTTTGCTCCATAATTTCTCCTTAATTCACCAAGTGACCAAAACCTCTCCATGCACCTAGAATGACTCTTTTGGACTCTAATAATAATAATAATAATATATACTCTAAAATATAAATAAATATTTTATTATCATAAACACTGGTAAAATACGAGATATATCAACTCCCCAGACTTAGCCATTGCTTGCCCTCAAGCAAAACATAAACTAAACTGTGAAACATGTTTGAAAATATAAAACTCAGCTTGCTTGGAGGATTGAAATGATCTTGACCAACTTAGTAATCCACACACTTACTTGACTAATCCAGAATTTGACCGCCTTGTACTTCTCCAAAGACTTTCTCAGCATCCAAATAAACCCACATCCTTGTTACGAAGTTGATGCCATTTTCATAGCTTGTCTCTTCTTCTGATCCCAATGCATTCGAAAGTTCTAGACTCTCTTCCCATTCGATGCTTGGTAAACCCGCGCTTGAACAAAAATATTCACTACTCTCCCCCAGACTTGAGTAACACTAATACTATATATATAAAATTTACATAGACATATTGAGACTTTCTCTGTTTNATACTATATATATAAAATTTACATAGACATATTGAGACTTTCTCTGTTTCTTTTTTTTTTCTTACTTTTTTCGTTTTTTTTTTTTTTAAATCAATAATAGTAAGGGTACACCCCCAATACTTTTCCAAAAAGTAAGTCCACTTATTCGAAGGGGAGAGTAATGAATGCTTTCTCTTACTTGTTGAATTTGGCAAGCATGAGTAGAAGAATCAAATCCTAGTGCATTGATCACGTTGAAGAGGTGCAATAAGCTCCAACCGCTCGGTTCTTCGTAACTTAGCATGCATGTCATTGAAGTACCAACTGGCCTTTGGATTTTTCAATAGTCTTATCCTGGAGTTTGTCTCACAAGTGATGGTAACTTAGCTGAAAAAGACATAAGCCAATAAACCAAGCAATATATCATAGTTTAAAACAGATTTTGACTCGATAAAACGACTCGATAAGCATAACATATTTTTTAAATTATCACAAATAAACCAAGTCAAAGAAAAATACATCAGTAGTTTCCTACCCTAGACTTGAACAACACTGTCCCAGTGTGAAAAAATCTCGAGACGGGAAAAGAAAGAAGCATTAATCGAAAAGGTCAAAAATCAGAAAACTTACTTAGTTTTCTGCGGGGGTGTCGATCGACATTGATGATGGTGTCGATCGACACCAATAGGATAGAACGACAGTATGGATCGTCGAGCAACACTAAAAGCGACTGGCCACAAAATCTGATTTATTTGAAATAACTGCTTTCTTTTATTTTATAGTATAAAAACCGTATTAAATAATATAGAATAGTAAAAATCATGAAAATAATTTTAAAAATCGTAGAACATTCAGGCAGATTTTATAAAATTAAAATAAATTTTTTTTTAAATCCGAATTATTTTTAACAATTCAAAAACACCAAGCGCTTAATTTTTAGTCCTTAGACTGACTATTGTGTGTATGGTGACAAATGGTGGATCATATATGAACCTATGAAAGCGTCCTTTAGCTGCGAGGACACCGCCTTTGACTTGCCATAAAGATACTTAAGGAAAGAGCACCATCGTAGCATTCAATCGATCCTTGATAACATCATCTCTCATGTCTCTTAACTCCTCCGGAATGACAATGGTTATTGTAGAGAATGGCTTTGAAGATCAAACATGCTTTGCCTTAGAGGATTTGTCGATGTTCGGAGTGTCTTGAGAGCATCTTTAGGGGCTGAGTCCAGCTTCTCATCATGGTGAATGGCCTTGCAAGAGGTTTCTCCTTTAGAATTAAACTGATAGAAGACCTTTGTGTTGATCTTGGAGAAGAAGATTTGTAGGTTCGGAAAGTCCATAAACACTCCAACTGTGGCAAGGAATGAAGAACCGAGAATCAATGGTCTATTGTTCTCCTCATTTATATCCATAATATAAAAATCAGCAGGCACAACACAATCTCCAATTTGAAGCATCACATTGGGAACAAAACCCTTAGCATTCACCGATGAAGAGTCTGCCATGATTATCGATGTCATTGAAGGTTGTTGGCATGAAAGACCAAGTCGTCGAACGACAGCCTGCGACATCACATTCACAGTCGCACCAGTATCACATAAAGCATTCGTCATGATCATATCTTTGATTGAACAATCTAAGAGAAATCTGCCCAGACATTCCAGTTTTTTAAGCGTCGTAAGGGTGGGTGGAAAGGGTTCTTCATTAGCAATCTTCATGAGATTAACATTGATCGCGCTAACTTCTTTAGGTACTGTTTGAACGCAATCCTCAATGCTAACCTTAGTGACACTCAACTGCTTGATGAATCCCTTTATGACTGGTGGATTTTTTATGAAGCTATACGAAGGAGACTCTTTGATCACATTCCTTAAGATAGCTTGCCGACGAGCTTCAATTTCCTTCTCTTGTTCCTCCTCAGACTTCATAGGAGGGTCTGGAGCAGGCACATGAGGTTTATGGTCAAGTTCAAGGGCTGTAGAAACTCGATCCATGGCATTTTATGAAGAACAAGTCGTCGGATACTATTTCTACAGGGGGTGTCGATCGACACCATGTCATTCTGAGCTGTTTCTCGCGTGCTGTCGAGCTAGGGTCGAGTTGGGGTCGAGATCTTAATGGCGTGAACGTCGATACTGGGGAATGTCGAACGACACTGACGTTGGTGTCAATGGACACCATGTCTTGAAACATAGTCCGTCGTGTGATTTCCCGAAGGGTGTCGATCGACACTAGGTGAGTGTCGATCGACACTAGGTGAGTGTCGATTGACATTGCTCTATTTTGTAGCTGAAATTTCATCATTTTCAACCCAAAGAAACTCCTCTTGGTCCCCATCACTCCTAAGCATTGCCTCAAGAAAATCAACATCATCCTCTGCACTTCTCGTGGTGATTGTCTTGACAAACTTCTTTGGGTTTTGATCCCTTTTTTATGGAAGAAAACCTTCTTGCCTTCGAATTGTCTCGGCCATTTGAGCTACTTGGAGGTCCGTTTTCTTTTGATGTGCAGACAGCTGTTCGTACTTCCCATTAAGGTTAGTGTAGAGATCATCAAGCTTCCCATTGAATCCTTCAGTCATCTTTTGCTGGCCTTCAAGAAGCTGCTCTAGCATAGACTTCGTTTCATCATCTTGTGCTTGTGGCGAGTGGTAAGAAGTGTTAACATAGCTTCTTCCTTCTCCAATTGGCTTTTGATATCCTCCAGCGAAAGGCTTGTTGTAGAAAGGCTTGTTGTAGAAGTGTTGGCCAGAATTTCCAACATAAGCAACATCCTTCTCTTTGTCTTCTTTGTGGACAGCATCAACATCAGCAAATCGAACACTCTTTTTATTTCCACTCATCAAGAAGTCGAGCTTCTGATGGAGTTCTTCGATCCTTTGAGCTTCAACAGTGTTCACTATCTTAGACCTATCATACTCCATTCCACGGTTGTAAGAGCTCGCAGCCGAGTTCTCAATCAACTTGTAGGCACCATCCTTTGTTTGTGTCATAATATCACCACTGCTGGCCGAGTTGAGAGCATTCTTGTAATCCCAATTCACATCATCATATAAGAGGCCTAACAGCTGCTCATCGGTATAGCCATGATGATGACACTCCATCTTGTACTCCTTAAATCTTCCCCATGCTTCACAAAAGGACTCACCAGACAATTGCTGAAAACTGTGATTTTATTCTTCAAGGCCATTATCTTAGACTTTGTGAAAAAACGGTCAAGAAAGGCTGCTCTAATCTCTGCCCAAGTGCGAAGGGATGTTGGAGGTAGAGACTTGAGCCACTTCTCTGCCTTATCAGTAAGTGAGAAGGGAAAGAGCATGCACATGATGTAGTCACTAGGAGCGCCATTGGTGATGGTGTTGAACATACGTTCATAATCATCAATATGATCCATCGGGTTCTCATGGCCATGGAACTGATTTTGCTTTACTAAGGCAATCATCGGAGGCGTGACTTCATTGTTCTGACCAAGGACACGAGCAGGACAAATGGCTACCCGGTTTGAGTAGAACGAGTGTGGAGTATCTGAAGCTCCGATGGGGATAGCCTATTGAGGATTAGTGCGCAACCGTCTTATTTCCTCTTGCAATTTTTTAATCACTTCAAGAAGTGCATCAATGTTGTTGTCTGGCATTGTTGCTGCTTTTCCTAAAACACCAAAAATAAGCTAGTTAGTAAATAAATAAAATAAAATAAAACCAAAGAAAACAAGCCAAAATAGAATTCGAATAAACAAGTATGCAAGTTAATTTGGTCCCCGACAACTACGCCAAAAAATTAATACAAAAAGTTTTACCCTATGTATTTCTAACTGCAAGTGCACATGAAATATCAGTTATAGTACTTAAAGATCAAATCCACGAAGACCGAAAAACTAAACAAACTAATTTATATAGATTCTAAATTAAAATAAGAATAATGGTTTTGAGTTTTTACTAACTAAAGCAGACAATATGTAATTTTAAGGGGTTTAAATCAATTAAAGTAAACGCTAGGCCTTAGGAACTTCAACTAGACTCAAATCTGAACTAAACTACGGACAGTGTCGATCGACACTGATGTGGTGTCGATCGACACCCTATGTGCAGAAATTATGTAAACCTTAAGTCTAGAACATGAACAATTCTATCTAGCAAATCCAACTCTCGCTGAGACTTACTAAATTAATTTAAACCCTAGAAAGAGCAACTCTGGCTGAGAAATCCTATGGAATTCAAATTAGCATTATCAAACCTATTCAATTTGTTCACTAACTATTCTAAACCAAATCTCTTTGAGAAAAGATAGATAGCTCTCTTAAGATTGATTCCAGCAATTTATTAGCACTCTCCTGCATAATAAATTCCCTACAATCTAAACTCTAGATGGCCAACCTAAAGCATAGCATTAAGAACAATCTAAGAGAAGAGTTAAATCAATGGTACATAACTTAAGCTATGGTTAACAGAAATTCATCATAGTTTAAGAACCATAAACCTAACAAACATACTACACTGACACAGCTAAGCAATTCATCATGGAATAATTGAAAGCGCTAATATATCAAAGAGAACCACAAAGGGTTCAAGAAATCTCTCTCCCTAAAACTCTCTCAAAGTAAATTAAAGCATAAGCCTAAATAATGGCCATAACCTAGTATTTATATGCACAAAAACGTCTGCCCCTTGGCAAAAATAAGGAAAGCTAAATATATATATTTTTTCCGAACAATAATTGGAAACTTTCTTTTTCTGCCCGCCATAACTACATGTCTTTGCTAAAACCGTCATATCTTCTCAACCAATAATCAGACTGAGTTGAAACTACCGCCAAAGTGAAGCGAACTCAATTTCCTATGTCGTGTCAAAATTTTAGATTAAAATTTTTACAGAAAGAGCTCCGTCTGACATGATCTTTAAGGAACTTCGGATTGCTTCTGCATTGTTATTTTATTTATTTGTTTCCTTTTGCTCCATAATTTCTCCTTAATTACCAAGTGTCCAAAATTCCTCCATGCACCTAGAATGACTCTTTTGGACTTTAATAATAATAATATAGAATCTAAAACATAAATAAATATATGTTTATTATCATAAAAACCGGTAAAATACGAGATATATCACTTTTCGCAGCTTACTCCGAATAGGATTCATCATTTGGTGGGGATCTTAGTACGTGGAATCGAATGCGGTTTCAACATTGATGTAGAATTCCTCTCTGAGGTGCTAGAAGTTCGCTAACCTGATCGTAGCAAGAATGTGTATGCTATTGCCGGTAAACTTAGAAACAGAGTCATCTGAGGTCTTCCGGGACAAATTCACCATTGGGAAGAGAAATTCTTCTATGTGAAGAGGGATCATCGTTCGATCGAGAGTGATCGTCTTGGTAGAATTAGGTCTCGGTGGAGACGTATAGGTAGCTTTATCGATGGATGTTCTTATCTCGATTGTTTATCTTCGATTGTTTTCCTTAGATATTTTCTAACCCTTTGTTGTTTTGTGTACACGCAGATTCTCCGCTCCTCCTTTGTGGTACAAAAGATTTTCCGGAAACGTCTGTGGCAGTGGTGGAGCATTCAACTCATTAGGTAAAGACTTTCACCTTGAAACGTGTCGAGAACGCTCGCTTTCAGAGAGATGATTTCGATTTGCTGCTACGCTCGGAAAATACCATGGAGGTCGTGAGATCAAGGATTACAGTGATGGAGAGGCTTCGACAAGAGAGGAACGCTAGAAGCTAAGAGGTTCAGTCCCCCGCGCCCGCGGTCATACATGAGGGTGCTGCCTTGCATTCGGAAAAGGCTGTCGTGGATGCTGCTCCGAAAGCGTCTAAGGGCAAAGGAATCGCTTAGGATGCTTCTAAGTCTAGCAAGGCCAAAGCTGTTGTGAAGCCGGTCAAGGACCAAGAGACTTCGAAGGCCGCTCCTCGCAAGAGATCGAGGAAGGATGCTACTTCCTCGGATGTTGAGGAGGACATGATGCTGCCGAGTGCGACTGAGGGTGCGGTGACGACACTCTTTTCTCGCATTGTTCTGGACAGAGATGTCTTTCCTCTGATGGAGTCTTTTCAGAATCGTAAGAGATACTCTGCTGCTTCCCATGCTGGCTCGAACGTAAGTAACCTTGCTTCCATCCTTATGGGTTTTTTATGCTTATGTCCATATGTTGATTCTTTTTTTTTTTTTTTTTGTTTTTTTTTG
>OVAP01007290.1:0-10909 GCA_900406295.1 Aurinia saxatilis
AGCAAAGGAAAAACAAGGATTAAAACATGTTAAAAACGCAATATATCACCCGCGAGCTATGTTGCTAAGTTCATCCCGCGGGCCTCGTTGAGCATGTAACCCGCGGGTCATGGCAATGGTGTAGCTCGCGGGCCACAGCAAGAGTGTAGCCCGCGAGCTATGTTGCTAAGTTCATCATGCGGGCCACTTTGAGCATGTAGCCCGCGGGTCATGGCAATGGTGTACCTCGTGGGTCACAGCAAGGGTGTAGCCCGCGAGCTACGTTGCTAAGTTCATCCTGTGGGCCACGTTGAGCATGTAGCCCGCTGGCCATGGCAAAGGTGTAGCTCATGGGCCACGGCAAGAGTGTAGCCGGTGAGCTATGTTGTTATGTTCATCCTGCGGGCCACGTTGAGCATGTAGACCGCGGGTCATGGCAATGGTGTAGCTCGCGGGCTACGGCAAAGATGTACCATGTGAGCTACGCTAATAGGCTCATCCCGCGGACCACAGTATTGACGTAGCTCGCGGGTAAAGGCCATGGTCTTGTCCCGCGGGCCATGGTCCAGACTTGACCTGCGGACGATTATCTCGGTGTCTTTGTTCGATCCTTTGCGGGTCCATCTCATGTCCGGACGTTCAATTGATCATAGGAAAATCTAATTCGTTTGTAAGAAGATTCGGGACCCGCAATGAGACTTAGCTAGCACATTGCTTGGTGAAGTCTGTCGGGACCCACTGTGAAACTTAGCTATCACATTGCTTAGTGAGGTNACCTGCGGACGATTATCTCGGTGTCTTTGTTCGATCCTTTGCGGGTCCATCTCATGTCCGGACGTTCAATTGATCATAGGAAAATCTAATTCGTTTGTAAGAAGATTCGGGACCCGCAATGAGACTTAGCTAGCACATTGCTTGGTGAAGTCTGTCGGGACCCACTGTGAAACTTAGCTATCACATTGCTTAGTGAGGTTTTGACCGGGACCCACCAACCAAATGTCCATAGAATAGGCTTGATGGTTCGTCGTGTGAGTTTATAGAAGGTCTGGCCCATGGAACAATCCAAAGGACTTGTCCCGCGAGCTAAGTTCCTTGCACGGCTCGTGGGGTAGTCCATGACTGTGGTATGCGGGCCGTGCCAATTGTGTAGCCCACGGGATGTCCGTGCGAGCTTGTCCGCGGGCCACGTTCGTTATTTGGCCCGTGAGACAAGCCTAAGAGATTTCTCCGCGGGCTAAGCTTTATCCATGTCTTGTTATATGCATTGTCGGTCATGGGACCCTTGGTGATCCGTGCTTGATTGTGTCGTTACCAATCGATAGTCCATGACTGTAATGTTCGACGGTGTGGACATATGACCAGCTCTTGGGCTGTAGTAGTGTTTTGTGGCAAACACTGAGCCGTTTCATGCTATCAATCTTCGGGGGTGGAATCCGACCCCCACATCCTGCTTGGCCATCCTTTAAGGCTTTGATACAGATCTCTCCTCAACTTTGAACTATATATCGGATTGGAAGGTTGTTCATGAACAAAGAGATGCTAACCAAAAGGTTTTCCTTATTGTCAAAAGTGTAACAAATTAACTTCCTTGGCAATCATGTGTTGCAAGAGGTGCTCCTCCATAATTGAAAGCTCTCTTTGACTAAAACCCATTTCCAGCTAGCAGTTTTAGCAATCTCGACTAGGTTCCTTTTCACTATTCTTGTTTTTTCTTGATTGCCTTTCTTTACTTTGTAACGTAACAGTGACATTCGTTCCTTCATATATTAATTGCCTAATTTAGTTGGAAAAAATTATATAATTTAGAAATTAGAGAATTTGAGGAGAAAAAAAAAAGAGATAAATTATAATTATATAGTTTAATAATTTGTTGGCGGATAAGGCTTCGGTTTTCAAAGCATCGTGGAAATTCGTTTCTTCATCATTCTTTTTATATTTGATTATATATTTGTAGATTTTTATTTGATAAGTCTCAATGTATTCAGAATGTATAACTCTTGGATATTGTAAAAAAAAAGAGTGAATTGGTGAAATAACACCATCTCTCCTATAAATTAGGTATCTAACACCCATGTGTAGTAAATTAGGAAAATAACACCCTTTCTCCTATAATTTGGATGTGTGATGTCCAAAATACCCTCAAAACCAAAAAAGAAATATTGTTTTTTTCTGGGTTTGTCCTTTTCTGCATCTGAAAGTGACATCTCTGCATTTTTTAAAAAATGTCTTTCATTATGAAGGACCACACATTGTTTTTGAACTTTTTCAAAACATCTCTGCAGCATATGTACGATGAGACTGAAGAAGACTCAAAAGGTGATTGAAAAATAGAGAGCTACACAAATATATAGATGTTTATTTGGCCATGTAGACATACATGCAAGTTTAGAAAAATATCTATACCCATGTATATGTACATGTGTCAACATGACCAAATAGACATCTACATATTTATACATTCTATATCTACACGCATAAATATATATACAGATTCACTAGACAGCTAAGTAGATGTCTACGAACTATGCTAACTACCTAAAATAGATAAATACATATGAAAATTATCTACCTATGTCACATTATATCAACCACAAAATGTAAGAGCATATCAACATGACTTCATAAAATTTCATATTGCAACAAACAAACTAGTCATCTATTATTCAAAGATAGTTAATCTAAAATAGATAACTACATGTCACATTATATAAACCAAGTTTCAGAGCAGATCAAGATAACTTCATAAAATTTCATATTGCAGTAACAAATTAGTCATCTATTATTAAAAATAGTTAACTTAAAATAGATACTTACATATGAGATCTATCTACCTATGCCACAATATATCAACAAAAAAATTTGAGAGAAGATCAAGATGACTTCATAAAATTTCATATTGCAATAAACAAACTAGTCATCTATTATTAAAAATAGTTAATCTTCTAAAATCACATTTGGAAACGGTCATCTAGTCATTAACAAGTACAACAAACAATAGATGGCTACATGTATCTTTACATAGCCAAAGGACTACATACAATAGTTATCTACATGTATAAATATATACTCCCTCTGTTTCTCAAAGAGTGTCGTTTTGACTCTTTGCACACAAATTAATAAAACATATTAAAAGTTCTGTTATGCCCCTAAAAAATAAGTTGACTGTTCATATTCTTCTTTGTTTTGAGGTTAAATTTGGTATTTAGTATTAAAAGTTATATTGGAAAATAAAAACGACACTCTTTGTGAAACAAAAAATTAAATCTAAAACGACACTCTTTAAGAAACGGAGGGAGTATGTAATATCGTAGAATTCTACGAAATATGGTAGTATTTAAAAATAGATATCTATCCATATCACTAGATGACTGTTATTAAAAGCACATTGGAAAAGGCAAATCTTGTTATTCTTATCAAGCTCATGCATTCGTTCATAGCCAATTGATCAGTAATAAACTAATCCATCACTCGAGATACACTTCTAGATTCCACAGTCATAAATTTCCAGCTTTAAAAAACATTCATAAAGTGAAATAAATTTCGGAATCTCGTTCAAATCCAATCGAGACATCCAAATAATTTCATATCTTTAATAACTCAATACTATCCACCACCAACAGTGTTTCAAACACATAGATACTCATAACTCAAATTGATTTTCACCTAATCAATTTGATGATTGAGTAAAATACCATTGTTGATAATAAAGTGAGAGAAAAAGAGTCACTAAAAGACAAAAAATGATTCAGCTTTTTTCATTTTGTTTATTTTTAATTTATAAAAAGAATATTAAAAAAAAAGATGTAAATAGTATTATGGTACAATGAAAAGAAGGTGGTGGGGCACTATAGACATTTTATTGCATTTGACTTTCAATAAAATATTAATTTGTTATACTTTTAATTTTGGTGGAGAAGGTATTTTTTCATCTAGTTTTATTAGAATAACCGGAAATATACAAAGATACAACAAGAAAAACTTCGACACAATCCCGCAAAACCTAACTGACGAAGTTTAGGATTTCAGAAGACAAAGCCCACAAATCATAACAGACTAAGCTTAGAATTTCAGGAGACAAAACCTGACTTACAACCTTAATCAATTACAACTTAAACAAAATTACAGCACAAAACTTAGACAAAAGTTAAACAAAATTAATCAAAATTATTTTTAATTTTGATTAATATTCTCAATCAATCGGAAAGAGATGGTCACCTAACTGGCATATCCTTAGTGGAGAATGGTCCAACGGTCCATCACTTATTATTTGCCGATGATAATTTATTACTATGCAAGGCGACACCAGAGGATGGTGCTGAAATTCTTCGTTGTCTAAACCTTTATGGGCTGGCTTCCGGTCACGTTATTAATATGGATAAATCTTCGATTATTTTTGGAAAACATATTCCGGTGGGCTAGAGACAATCATTGCAACAGCTCTTGGGTATTGAAACAGAAGGTGGGGATGGCAAGTATTTGGGTCTACCTGAGTGTTTTAGTGGTTCCAAACGCAAATTGCTTCAGTTTCTATATGAGAAACTTAAGTCCCGCCTGCACGGGTGGTTTGGCAAGGCATTATCTCAGGGGGGAAGGAGATTCTGTTGAAATCTATTGCATTGACCTTACCAATTTATGCTATGTCCTGTTTTCAACTGTCGAAAGACATGTGCCAGAAACTGACAAGTGCAATGACACAATATTGGTGGAGTAATGGAGATAACCATAAGAAAATCATATGGGTGGCTTGGAAAAAAATGTGCATGACAAAAGAGAATGGTGGTATTGACTTTCATGACATTGTTTCGTTTAATCAAGCACTTTTATGTAAACAGGCATGGCGTCTTCTTGACAACTCCAACTCACTTTTGTCTAGATTGTTGAAAAGTCGATATTTCCTATTGGGTACTTTCCTCGACTGCGGTATTGGTGTCAGTCCCTCCTATGCCTGGCGAAGTCTGATGTTTGGCCGGGAGCTGCTAAAAAAAGGACTGGTTCGTGCTATTGGTGATGGCCGTGAAACATTCTTTTTCTCGGATTGTTGGCTTTTCGATAATGGGCCTCGTTTCCCATTTCCTCGCCAAAGAATCGTTGATATGAACCTCCGTGTAACTGATCTCTTAATTCCGGAGTCTGATTGCTGGAATAAGGAGTTACTAAGGGAGTTGTTCTACGATGTGGAACGCACTCGCATTAGGAGAATCAAACCATCTCGCCTTCAACACGATGGTTATTTTTGGGGTTATACATCTTCGGGCTCGTATTCTGTTAAAAGTGGTTACAAATTGCTTATGGACGCCGATGCCGCGAGCGCCGAACCACTTCCTCCATTAGAAAAATCTTTGTGGACCAAAATTTGGAAGGTAAAGGCGGCTCCAAAGATAAGGCATTTCCTTTGGAGATGCCTTTCAGGTGCGTTAGCGGTAAAGGATAGACTTAACTCTCGTCGGATGCAACTGGACCCAAGATGACAAGCGTGTGGGGTTTCAAATGAAACCATATCCCATGTCTTGTTTCATTGTCCCCTTGCGGTGGAGGTTTGGGAGCTTTCTGGGCTCCCATTCCCACATAATGGGTTTTCCGAGTCTACAACTTTCCTCAATTTCCACTTCTTGGTCAATCGTGCCGCGGGTAATGAAACCTCTATAGGTTTTCCCTGGTTGTTGTGGTATATTTGGAAAGCGAGAAATGGGTTAGTTTTCGAACAACATTTATGCACTGCGGAGTTTATTTTACAACGGGCTAAAGATGACATGCTACATTGGTCTACTGCAAACATAACTGACGTGGTCCTGAAACGCCGTTGCCAGGTTGGAAGAAACCGGTTGAGCCGTTTGTCAAATGTAATGTAGCAAGTTCTTGGATACATATCAATCGTTTGAGTGGATTGGGTTGGATTATAAGAGATCACAAAGGGACTCCCATGTTTCATGGCCGTAACGCCTTTGCTAATGCGGCTACAAAGCTGGAAGCGGAGTTGGAAGGTGTTCTTTGGGCAGTTACTTGTGTGGCTGACTTACACCTTCCAAATATGATCTTCGAAGTATCAGATATGCAATTCTTGGATGCTTTACGTCATCCATCACAATTCCCATCAGTTAGAACATTACGTAGCAGGGTGTTGGATGTTATGCGTTCCATTCTAGGATGTTCTTTGTTAGTACTACGTCGGCAGCAAATCAAGTGGCGATATATATCGCTAATAGTGTGACGAAGGAACCTCGATATCATTCCTACATTTCTCGCACTGGTTCTTCGTGGTTAAGTGATCGTTTGTATAGGGACAATGTTTCTTAGTCCTCTTTATAGGTTTTTGTTACCTGCCTAGTGGTCTGGGGACCCTTTCTTTGTTTGGTTTTTGCCGAAACTTTTTTCTAAATGAGTCTCTCGAAAGAAAGATATATATATAGAGAGAGAATCTAAAAAAGAAAAAAGAATATGGAAAAGGAGAGGCGCGCGACGAAGTGGACTTTGACTCGGACAATCTCTCTGGCAAATTATAAGATCCAATCGCTTCGTCAAAAAACTTTTACAACCCTAACCCTCCCTTCGCCCATTGACTTTCTCCGGATCGCTGCGGATTTATCAACATGACTCATATCCTTTGCTTCGTTATCGATTATAGATCTGTCTAGGGTTTTGCTTTTATCTCTTATTGTTTTCTTTGATTCAAGCTTTTGATTTGGTGCACGTGGAAGTCAGAGAGAGCGTGACCGTGAAAGAGCCGCGGCTCGTGCTGGAGGAAAGGGAAAGAATGCCGACGATGGCCTCACGCCGGAGCAACGCCGTGAAAGGTACAAAGAAACGTTTTGATTGAATTGGTCTTTGCTGTGCTATGGTGATTTCATCTGTTTCTATGGATTCAGGGATGGAAAAGCATTGCAAGAGAAGGCGGCTAAGAAAGCCGCTCAAGCTGCAGCTGCGGCCTCTGGGGGAGGAGCAGCAGGCAAAGGAACCAGTAAGAAGTGATCTTTACTCTCCCAATGTTTGAATTTGGGTTATTTTGGACCTGAGCTCTGCTCTTGTCTGATTCCCATTGTACTCTCTCTCTTCCTGAATTGAATTTAACGCTGCTTTTTATTTGATATCTTATTCTAGTTCCACCTTATGTTGTCACTCTTTCTCTCAGAATGTTTGACCTGAGCTTTGCTATTTGTCTACATCCCACCCCCTTTTACTGTCTCTGTCATGTAATTACAGCTTCGTGCTTATGCTTATGGTGAAATAGCTTTATGTCATGTAATTACAGCCTTATGTGATCTGTTTGGGGACATAGTTAGTCTCACTTTTATGTTCCTCTTCCCCCTCGTCTACCAAATGTTGAAGTTGGGTCATATGAATCTGAGCTTTGCTCGTGTCTGAATCCCATTATTACGTCTCTTTGATTACAATGTTATGCTTGTGGTGAATCTTATTGGGTCTGAGAGCTGCTATGAAGTACGGAGTTTACTTTAGAGGTGGTAAGGTGATGAGAGTTTTAGAGAATAACTGCTGAAGCAACTCAAATTTTGCGATTCAATGTTTGGGTATGTAATAGTATAGTGAGGATCATAGATGTGTGTTTGCTCGGTTAGATTACCTTTGATTAGATGCATCTTTATCATGTTCGTTATGGTACATTATGAATCCTATCTCTTGGATGGTTCTAGTTTTTGCAATTGCTTCCCCGGAGCTCTCTGAGATTCATTCATTAGTTTACTCCAACTGTGATTTTGGTTTTGAATTTTCAACTATAAATTCAGTGTGCCAATCAGTGGTCTTAAACCGTATTTTCTGAATTAGTTTAAGGGTTAAAGAAAACTATAAGAATTTTATAAATAACGTGTCCCGAATCTTGCCCAGTGAAAGGCTCAGCTAATGCTTCGTTCACTAGAAAGAAAAATGCTCTACAGAATTTCCTAGATATAGGTCGGACTGGTAATAATGTATGTATACTGTGTTAACTTAGTTGTCATCTCATGTTTGTTGAAGTACGGTTTTTACCCATAAATCTCAAATAGGCTTTATGCCAACAAGATGGGATGTAAGAGGCTATTCTAGACTTCGTAATTCCGGTTTGAGAGTTGTTCTTCTCTTTTTAAGAGAGTTAGTTGACCACTTGACCTCTATTATGAAGTCAATTATCTTTCATAGCCATTTTCTAATCATATCATATGTATATTTTTTTTTTTTTTTGCATGATACTAAAGTATAAAAGTGAGATTACGAACATAAATGAAAAAACATTTAAATCGAAAATAATGTGATTAAACATTATCACATTCAATCAAATTATAAATTAGTCAAATATGCAAAGATCGTTAAAAAAAAATATTTACTAATGATATGTAGTCAATTGTTTTTTATTTTAATTGATAATAAATTATAAATTAGATTACCAACATAAATGAAAGAATACTAAAATTCATAAAATGATGTGATTAAATATTGCAGCATTCAATTAAATTTAAATTAGAAATTAAAGTTAGTGATGTAAACCATTTCCTGATTTTTTTTCATATCATATTTTACGTATTGATATTGTTGAGACATGGTAACCATAATATCCATTATATACTACTAAGTAATGTATGATTTACCATTAAATGGGGCCTATATAAATATGTAAGATGGTAGAATATAATTCTAACCAAAATAGAATTATTTCTTTTTTTCTCTTTTTATCTATGTCAAATTATGTCTATTGTGATGTCATTTTCTTCTTCTTACATGATGTTCAACGACCCCAATGTTAATGGTACAACACAAAATATAAAAGCTTATGTTATGGTCATTCTCTTTATAAATTATTTTTATATATCTAATGCCCCCCTTTGATTTTTTGTCCATATCTAATGTTCACTTCTTTGATAGTTTCCGGTTTACGTCACATATGTTACGTCACCTAAGAGGCCACATTGTGTAGCTAAGTAAAAATACACATCTGCTGATCATTCCTGTAATATACATGTTGATTTTAAAATCACATGGGCGAACATTCCAGTAAAAAAAAACTAACACTATCTTTTAAATCTAGTCGCGTTTGGTTTCGTTATATCTCACATATGTATTTTAGTAGGGAAAAGTCCACGCGTTGCGTGGAAAACTATATTTAAATGAAGTATAACATTTTTCCTCAAAAATAATAATTTGTTTTTAATTTAATACGAAGGTGAATAATATGATGATATATATAATTATATCTTATTAGAAATCTCGGCTTCTTCTTTCACCTTTTACTATAATTTCGTGTACACTATTGTAACAAAATGCTGATATATTATTCGTAATTAGATATTTAATTGTATTTTCAATTTTGGAAGAAATATTATTAAGTTGTCACAAATAAAATTTCACGCATATGTAGAATCTAGGATAAATTTGAACACTGGTAGAGAAATAAAATTTACTTAGGTAATATAAAATATGCAGTAATTAAAACTTCAAAATTTAGTGAAATGTTTATTTGTTTTTTAATTGATTTAGTTAGTAATTTTTACAGTTGTACAATTCACTTTACTCCGTTTCAACATCATATCTAAATATTAAAAAATGTTGTTAACACGACAAAATGTTATCTTTACATCATAATTAATTCTTTCATCGTTTATTCCATATGTAAATCATATCTAAATATTATAAAAACGTTGCCGATATTAAAAAAAAAATTTACGAGGAAGCTTTAATTAGCTTTTAATCCATTCCTTACATGATTAAAAAAACCATCTCTTACAAAATCTTTTTCTAATTCTCATTTAATATTATATTATATGCATGGGAAAACGGTCATTTAACCCAAACAGTTTGATTGAGCGAATTAATTTCTCAATTATTGCTTGGTCACATTAATTATTGGAGTTGTGGTTGTCTGTTGAAATTAAAGATTCAAAAAGTCAAATCTTTGTTTTTAATAATAAAATAATGATACTTTAAACAAAATAATAATATTTTAATCAAAATATTAATAATTTTTTCAAAAAATCCAAATAAATCCGAAAATAAGAAAAAAAGTTTAAAAAATAGTTAAATTTTCTAAAATTTATGAATTAATAATATTTAAGTTATAATAAAAATAAAATTATATCTTCAATATGTAATTTAAAAAAATCAATTTCAAGAATATTAATTTTTAAGTGTAAACTATATATAAGGCCTTAGGGTTATTCATCCCTAAAATTGTAAATATTAAAAAAAGGGTGTCACCCCTAACATACCTTAAACTCTAAAATCTAAACCCTCGAACCCTAAAAATTAAACCTAATAGTTATTAAATCATAAAATATAACTCTAGAAGGGTTTAACCCTAAAATCTAAAGCCGTATAAACCCTAAGCCAATCATAACCCCTATAATTTTTGTAAACTCTAAGCTCTAAAACTCTTTACCTAACAAAATTTTAAATTATAATCCAAAATAATTTGGATAAATAAGCACTTTTAGATAACTAATCTAAAATACTCAATTAATCCAAAGTAGTTTGGATAAATAAGTGGTTTCAAATAAATAATCCAAAATATACAATTAATCCAAAATAGTTTGGATTAAAAAGCAGTTTGAGATAAATAATCCAAATAGTCATTTAAACCTAAAGGGGAATTTGCATGTTTTTTACCCTTTTTCATTTTGAAAAGCAAATCTAGACCCTATATCACACATTAAGCAAAAGTGATTTTTTTCATGTGAATTATCTGTTTTGCCCCCAATGAACAAACAAAAAACCTGTTATGCATTTGACCTTTTTAGCCACATGACGTCTCCAGACTGCAATTGTAGTCTATTACGCAGTTCACAGACTTCATATACAGTCTACGGGGTAAATACATTTTAAATTTTAATTATAATTTTTTTTAAATTAATATGAAACATGAAAAATATACATAACATAAAATATGTCATTTGTCAATTGTGTAAAATAATTTTGCACAAAAATAAATCAATTTAAACCAACAAAGATA
>OVAP01007292.1:0-10441 GCA_900406295.1 Aurinia saxatilis
TAATGAGACAGTTTCTTTTCATTCCATATAAACAAGCAAAGATTGTTCATCGTCAATCAAATACAAAACAACGTACATTTTCTATATTACAACTCTTTTTTTTCCCAATATCTAACCATGGCTATCAAGAACGTATTTTTTGTTATGATGACCGTATGTGTTGTGGTCTCGACAAATGCTCAGCCACAAGCTCCGTTATCTTCTCCATTTCAGTCAAATCCTGATTTTCTAGGACTACCTGACATAATGAAATGTTGGTCAACGATAACAAATGTTCCAGGATGCACTGCAGAGATTCCACAATCTATAGTGACTGGACAATTCGGTCACATAGATCCCACTTGTTGCAAGGCATTTTTAGAAGTCGATGCAAACTGCCTGTCGAAACTTCCATTTAATCAGATTTTACCTCGTCTGCTAAAGGAACAATGTTCAAAAAGTGTTGTGTAGTTCCTCCTACCACAAAATAGAATTTGAAAAATATGTTAGTCGTTTAATATCTTCTTTTTTTTTAAGTAAGGATTAATTCAGCAATATTGTAGCCATAAATTACAACGTATAATAATACACTACAGCATCCATTACTGCAAAAAAAAATCTTGCACGCAAAAACAAAATGTAGTCATTTTTTCAGTTTTATAATATAACATCATTAGCAGAATCATGCTTTGAATAATTTACAATATTCTTTGTTATAAAAACTTTTTTTTTTGTCTGCAGCATTTATAAAACATTTAAATCGGATGGGAAAGGAAAGCTGGTGGTACATCACTAACATAGCTAATATCATGCGAGAAAGTCCTAACACTGCGTGCTAGAGCATCTGCTTTGGAGTTGAAGCTATGAGGTACGTAAGTCAATGAGAATCTAGAGAAGTTACTCTTCAGTCGCGTGACGTCATCCATGTAGGTCGAGAAAGCTGGCCAGTCATTTGGAGTGGAAATCATCTTAACTAGCTCTTGCGAGTCTGTTGCAAAAGATACGTCAAACTTGTGTTGGTCGATCATGTTGAGCATAGCCCAGAGGAGGGCTTCCGTTTCAGTGTGTAGAGGTGAAAACTATTTAGCTAGTAAGAAATTGTTAAACCACCGAATTTGGAGTGAAACATTAATCAAAGTGGATAATCTCATACACTAATTTATCGTTTAACTTGAAGTTAAATTGTAATTTTGACAATCTTATTGTAATCTCATACATTAGACACTAATCTTACAGCTTAAATGTTGTTGTATAACTTAAAGTTAATTTGCATTTGTGACAATAAGAACAAATTTTTTGTTTGGATTGAAACTAAAGAACAATTTTTTTTTGTTTTGTTTTCTTCTCATGAAAACTAGAAATATTTTGCAGAAGCGTAGAACAATACATCATTGACGGATTAAATCGATATTCAATTTTAGTATTATTTTTAATTATTATTTTATTTTAATTTAATCATGCAAAAACATCATAAAAATTGTTATGTTTTTAATTTATTTATAAGATTCCTCTGTAATGCACATATCGATGTCTATGCAATTAATTGAATCTTTAGGATCATACAGTTGAAGTTCTACTTGTTCTTCCAGTGTAAGCACCCATGGTGCATAAGATTTCTCCGCATACAGCTCATCTGGAATGAGCTCTTGAAGTGTGTATCCTTCTTCTTGGGGCCAATCATTGTAATCCATGGACATGATCTAGATAAGAAAAGAAAGAGAGAGAAAAAAAATTAGTAACCGTCTTAGACTAAATTCAAATCGTTCAACTATAGGTAAAACTATGAGACTCGGCAACGGCGCCAAAATTGACAAGGGTAAATACCTTGGTCAGGATAAATTCTTTGACTACCTATCAATGTAGTATAGCTAAGGGTCGAATCCACAAATTCCAAAGTTTACACTATAGTCTAATAAATTATTTAATTTAGCAAAGATAATCAAAAGTGGGATTTTTGTATTCTAATTTTCCTACAGTTTAAATTCAATAAATAAAAAGGTGTTAGACCTACGGAAAATCTTAGGAATTGTGAACAAATATTAGACATCTACTTGGTTTTAATTAAGAACAATCCTTGACTCAAACATAAACATGGAATTGATCCACTTTTGTGACATCAATCACTTTTCTAAGCAATCTAGATATATAAACTCTCCCATGAATCTAGAATTTGCTAGGAAGCACTAAGAATGGGTTTGATAAGTCTACATTTTGCCTTAGCATCAGCTTTCGTTGGCTAATGACAAAGTGCTCATCTGTTGTAGATCTAGCAACCTAAAACACTTTTGGTGATTAGATTAGACCTATTATCATAAATTAGGTGATCAGTTTAATCTAAGCATTATGACTAACAATAGATGAAGGAATCAATATACTAACTTATTTGTGTCTGGCCATTTGAATCACAAAACCATAAAGATCCCTACATATAACTATGAAACTACTCAAACATAATTGAAAAACACAAAAGCATAATCATAAACATAAGCATAACTGAAATAAAACTTGTATTCAAATGAAATAGATAAGGGATAAGAAATTTTTTCCACAAATGTAATGACAAATCTTGAATCCAAATCTCAAAATAACAAAGCAAAAGAATAACAAAATGAAGAACAAAAATGAAGAACAAAGAGAATGAAAAACAAGAGCAAAAATGGAAGAGAAAAATGGGATGAAAAATGGAATATGGTTGTAAAAGAGGCTCAACACTGATCTATGGGATCCAATTTTCATCCATGAAGAGAGAATTAAGGAGTGCTTGGAGCAAATCAAGTGATTGACAACTTTCCAATCTTGGCATTTGGATGGAAAGACATATCTTCAGTAATATAGTCATATCTTCTTAACCGCTAATCGGAATGACTTGAAATCACCACAAAAAATTGAAGTCAGCTCAATTCCTATGCTATGTCAATATTTGAGATCGAAATTTCTATGGGAAGGCCTTCGCCTGACATGATCTTTAAGACACTTCGGATTGGTTATGCATTATCATTTCACTTGTTTGCCTCTTTTTGCCTCATATCTTCATTCCAAAGTTTCAATCCAAGCTCCAATGAATTAAGTACTTGTTAAGACTCTAAACAAACCAAAAGACTCGAAAAAAGTAAAAACAAGGATTAAAATATGTTAAAAACGTAATATATCAGATGGCTATCAAGAACGTAGTTTTTGTTATAATGGTCGTATGTGTTGTGGTCTCGACAAATTCTCAGCCACAAGATCCGTTATCTTCTCCATTTCAGTCAAATGTCAAATCCTGATTTGCCAAGACTAACTGACATAATAAAATGCTGGTCAACCATAGTGAATGTTCCAGGATGCATTGCAGAGATTCCACAATTCATAGTGACTAGAAAATTCGGTCACATAGGTCCCGGTTGTTGCAAGATATTTTTTACAAGTTGATACAAACTGCTTGTCGAAACTTCCATTTAATCAGATTTTATCTCACTTGCTAAAAGAACAATGTTCAAAAACTGTTGTGTAGTTCCTCCTACCATAATATAGAATTCCAAAAAATATGTTAGTCTTTTAATATCTTTTTTCAAATAAGGATTAATTCAGAAATATTGTAGCTATACATTACAACATATAATAATACATTACAACATCCATCACTTCTCAACATATTCTTGCACGTGAAAAAAAAAGAAGGTTGTCATTTTTCAGTTTTATAATATAATACATCGTTAGCAGAATCATAACTCAAAATAATTTATGATATTATTTATTATAAAACTATTTAGCTTGTAAGAAACTGTTAAACCACCAAGTTTGGAGTGGAAAATCTCACATTAATTTATCGTTTAACTTGATGTTAACTTGTAATTTTGACTATTTTATTCTAATCTCATACATAAGACACTATTCTTACAGCTTAAAAGTTGTTGTTGAACTTAAAGTTAATTTTAATTTGTGACAATCATGTAGTAATTTATCGTTTATAGGTTGCATATTTTGGATTGAAACTAATGAACAAAATTTTGTGTGTTGTTTTCTCCCCATGAAACCTAGAAATATTTCGTAGAAACAAAGAACAATACATCATTAACAGATTAAATTGATATTCTTTTTGGTGATAATTTTTCTAGTAATTATTTTAATTTAATTTAATCATGCAAAAACATCATAAAATGGTTAAGCTTTTTATTTTTGTATCTTAACAGAGAATATCTTTAAAGAATAACATAGGGAATCTAAAACATGCCACTTTTGGGTGCATATTTTTAAAAATAGCCCACTTTTTTGTTATTTTTTTAAAAATATATTAGTTTCAATCTAAATTCAATCGAAATTATCATTTTTAGTATTTTAAAATATTCTATAATGTTTTGTAGGGTTGTAGGGTTTAGAATCTAGGGTTTAGGGTTAAAACCTTAAACCCTAAAATTCTAAACCTTAAAAAGATTATAATTCTTAATAAAGCTAAAATTCCTAAAATATAAACCCTAATACCTAAAACATAAATCCAAATAATTTGTAAAGACTAAACCTTAATCCTACAAGATTTAAGCCCTAAATTAAATCTTAAATCAATCCTAAATCCAAAAATGTATTTTTGAAAGATAAATAGGGGTATTTTTGAAATGGAATACTGAAAGGGGCATTTCTTAAAATTTCTCCAATAACATATATAGGACTTTATGTAATATTTTTTGTGTGTGTCTGAGTATTATGTGTAATTTAAAATTGAATAACAAAAACATAATGGTATTTGGTAAATCGAACTTCAAAGGAACATACCAAAAAAAAAAAAAAAATCTAAAAAGGAACGAATGGCAAAGAGAGAGGGAGAAATCTATATAGAAATAAGAGAGAATTTGTAAAAATACCTTTTTTGAGTTTTGTTATTTGAAAAATAGTCTCTTTTAAACTTTTTCAAAAATTAATTGTTAATGGATATAAAATGACTAAAATACCCTAAATATAATTTGGAATTTTTAAAAAAAATCGTAAATATAATTTTTTATTTAATATCTTTGAATTGATCTAATTAATTTTTTTAATATATTTTTTTAAAAAAACATCTTAGAATTAATCTAATTAAACGTCTTCTGGAACAAAAACTCAGTCTTGTTCACTTCTTTCTTTTTTTTCTGCTGGGCTTTGAGTTTTTACCTTCAAAAAATTTCATCAAAAATATTTAATTCTCTTTTCTTACTTTAGCTTGGTAAGTTGTTTAGAAGATTGGACATCATTCTAACGTACTTTGAAATTGGTTACTTTGTGGTTGTACGGTTTTTCCAGGAGACTTTAGCCATGTTAGGTCCATCAGGTAGCGGCAAGACCACTTTTCTCTCAGCCTTTTTCCAGTAACATCAAACGCGGAACATGATTGTTGCTCAGGATGATGTCATGTACACTCACCTAACCGTTTCGGAGACTCTCTTCTTTACTGCACTTCTACGGCTACCAAGCACATTGACCAGAGACGAGAAAGTTGAGCATGTGGACGGAGTTATTGCTGAACTCGGATTAGGTTTACAAATAGCATGATAGGAGGACCACTGTTCAGAGGAATATCAGGAGGGGAGAACAAAAGGGTTAGCATTGGTAAAAGAAATGTTAATCAATCCTAGCTTACTCAACATTTTTTCACCTATGTGTTCTCAGAAAGAGACGACAGAACGAGAACAGAAGACAATAAAAGAAACCCTTGTTTCAGCTTATGGGAAGAACATTTCTACTAAACTGAAAGCTGAGCTCTGCAATGCGGATTCCCATAGCCATGAGTACACCAAAGCTGTTGGTAAGTTTTCACTTTTCGAAGTAGTGTGAGAGCCGAAATTCTCACAACCAAAACTTATAAAGTAACTTTTAGGGATCGTAACTTTCTATGGAAATGAATTATCGGATACGAGAAAATGTTCGAGTGTTTATGCTTTATTGCTGAAGTACAAAAGATCGCGTGAGAAAGTCTCAGTGTTCTCTCGCGTGGAAAAAAGATGTCCCTTCAAATGAATGACTAGTTCTCTTTATATAGAGATTACAATCGAACCCTAACTGTACGAGAATAAAGGAAATTCGTGTTTATCTTCAGTTTCTTTCCTTATCCTCTAGATCCGCTCGTGATTCACACCTATCTTGTTCGGCGACTGCACCGTTAGGTTAACTGTCCTGAGCTCGCCCCACGATACATCGAGGAAGCTAGCTCGGCCCATCAGGAGTGCAGCTCGGCCCATCACGCCATGATGGACTCAGCTCGGCCCATTGTGCTACGGAGGAGTGAGCTCGGCCCGTCTAGCCGTCCATGGGTCAGGTCGGCTCGGCCCATCATGTGGCATCCAGGTCGGCCCATGGTGCGAGACCCGGCTCGGCCCGTTGTCACGGAGAGAGCTCCGGGTCGGCCCAGCTGGCGTTGAGGGCCCAGACCGGCCCATGATGTAGCTCGGGCCAGATCTCGTGTTTCTGAGCTTGGGTCGTGGTTGTTCGATCGCAAGTGTTTTCGAATATTTGCGATCTTGTACTTCAGCTAGGCACGATTCCAGCTAGGCATGGTTTTCAGCTAGGCAAAAGTCCAGCTAGGCATTTTCTGTACTAGCATTCTCTGCTAGGCAGAAATCCAGCTAGGCAAGTTCTGATTGCGATGGATTTCAGCTAGGAAGAAATCCAGCTAGGCGAGTTTTGATTGTAATGGATTTCAGCTAGGCAGAAATCCAGCTAGGAAAATATGAACAAGTATTTTCAGCTAGGCGGGATTCCGGCTAGGCAGAAATCCAGCTAGGCGAATTCCGAGTGTAAGTATTTTCAGCTAGGGCGAACATTGTTCATCAGCTAGGAAAATACTTCAAGATTATTTTCTAAGTATAAATCTTGACGGGGTGGAATCCGACCCCCACAAGTAGTATTCTGTTTTTGGTCCTCTACATGACTAATAATCTGACATGATATGTTCTTTGAATGGAGCAGCAAAAAATCTCAAGTCAGAACAATGGTGCACATCGTGGTGGTATCAGTTCATTGTTTTGCTCCAAAGAGGGGTCAGAGAGAGGAGATTTGAATCTTTCAACAAGCTTAGGATTTTCCAAGTCATTAGTGTGTGGCTTTTCTTGGTGGCCTTTTATGGTGGCATACTTCCAAATCTCACATCCAAGATAGAGTAAACTCTTCTTCTTGGGGTTAAAAAGTTGATAATGATCATCTTGAATGGTGTAACACACATTTTGAAGTAGCACGCTGTCTTGTTTTCAAAACGTTTTTGGAAAAAAAAAGAAGGGAATTAGTAGTTGTTGTTTTGTTAATTACTCCAATGTGTTCTTCTCTCTTATTCGGGAGAGAAACCAAATCAAAGTCTCAATTTATGTCACAAGAGAGACTACATCACTGAGGCATGAGAGCATTGCGTCTTCTGTTGTGCATGCGGTGAAACTGGCAAGCATTTTCTTTAACTGCCAAAGCCATTCGGTTACTACTTCTTTAATATTCTCGATGGATTTATCAGCAGTGGCACACAAGTAAACCGTACTACTTTGAAGATTCTTTATATATTTTACCTCTGTTCCCACATCAACCACAGCAAACCGAGCTTCAATTGATCGAACATTGAGAGATTATCTCATTTCCTTTCCGTTACAAGATCAATTCACCGGGTTGCATCATTACTTGAGATGCAAGAATTCTGTCATGTACTCGATCACACTACGTTTTCCTTCAATGCATTTAGTATACATAATCTGCTCGTATTTTGTCTCTCCCAAGATGTTGTTTTATAAAACATATATGTATTGACAAATTTTTGTAAGAAAATCTTTGCAAATTGTTTTCAGGGTGTTTTAGTCATTTTAAGTCCACTAAAAATTAGTTTTTTTGTAAAAATAGAAAAAAGGTATTTTTCAAATACCCAAACTCAAAAAGGGTATTTTTCAAAAAATTCCTAAAAATAAAGCGTATAAAAACTGATATAAAGTGAGCTTAGATTTTAACATCCAATATTAGTAAATAAACCATTTACTCATTTCTGAAAAAATGAAAACATTTACTCATTTAAACAACCTAACACCCCCCCCCCCCCNATTAAGATATATAACAACATGTATCAAAAAAATTTAAAGAAAAAAAAATCTGTTGGGTTTGGTTCAAATATTTTATAATTTGATTTGATGTTTTATTGTAATTTGGGAAATTTCACTAATTAAATAATCAATTCAGGTTTCTTATAATTAAGTTTCAAACAACAACTAGCTAACAATAACTCACCTTTGGAGGTTTGACTCTCTCTTAAAATTCAGAAACCGACTAATTAAATACATGTATTAAAAAGTATTTAAAGATGTTTCCACAAGATAATTTAATATCACAGTTTCTTTTGATTCCATATAAATAACCAAAGATTTATTGTTGTTCATCTATCAAATACAAAACAACATACATTATCCTATATTACAACTTTTTTTTCTTCCCAATATCTAATAATGGCTATCAAGAACGTAGTTTTTTTATGATGATCGTATGTGTTGTGATCTACACAAATGCTCAGCCACAAGCTCCGTTATCTACTCCAGTTTTGTCAAATTCTGATTTGCCAGGACTACCTGACATAATAAAATGTTGGTCAACGATAGTGAATGTTCCAGGATGCATTGCAGAAATTCCACAATCCATATTGACTGGACAATTCAGTCACATAGGTCCCGCTTGTTGCAAAGCATTTTTAGAAGTTGATGCAAATTGTTTGTCGAAACTTCCATTTAATCAGATTTTACCTCGCCTGCTAAAAGCACAATGTTCAAAAGCTGTTGTGTAGTTCCTCCTACCACAAAATAGAATTCCAAAAATATGTTAGTCTTTTAATATCTTTTTTTTTCTTTTCAAATAAGGATTAATTCAGCAGTATTGTAGCTACAAATTACAACATATTCTTGCACGAGACAAAAAAGAGAACGTTGTCATTTTTCAATTTTATAATATAATAATACATCATTATTGCAGAATCATACTTTGAATAATTTACTACACTATTTATTATAAAAATTATTTAACTAGTAAATAACTGTTAAACCACCGAGTTTGGAGTGCAAAATCTAATACACTAATTTATCGTTTAACTTAAAGTTAAATTGTAATTTTGACTATTTTATTGTCATCTCATACATACGACACTAATCTTACAGCTTAAAAGTTGTTGTTGAACTTAAAGTTAATTTTTATTTGTGACAACCATGTAGTAATGTATCGTTTATAGGTGGCATATATTTGAATTGAAACTAATGAACAAAATTTTGTGTGATGTTTTATCCTCATGAAACCTAGAAATATGTTGTAGAAGCATAGAACAATACATCATTAACAGATTAAATAGATATTCTTTTTTGGTGATAATTTTTCTAGTTATTATTTTATTTTAATCTGATCATGCAAAAACATCATAAAATTGTTATGTTTTTTTATTTTTATATCTTAACAGAGAATATCTTTAAGCAAAAAGATATATAGGACCTTATGTAAATTTTTTGTGTGTGTGAGAGTATTCTGTGTAATTTTGAATAACACAACTATTGTAGTATTTGGTAAATTGAACTTCAAAGGAACATACCCAAAATAAAATAAGGAAGATCTAAAAAGTAATGAATGGCAAAACCAAAGATATATATAATCGTATAAAAATGATATAAAGTGAGCTTAGTCTTTTAATATTAAAAATTAATAAATAAACTATTTACTAATTTCTCACAAATAAAAAATATTTACTCATTTAAACCACCTAAAAAGTAATGAATGGCAAAACCAAAGATATATATAATCGTATAAAAATGATATAAAGTGAGCTTAGTCTTTAATATTCAAAATTAATAAATAAACTATTTCCTAATTTCTCACAAATAAAAAATATTTACTCATTTAAACCACCTNCCCCCGCGCCAATACATAATTTTATGAGCCTCGACCTAATAATTTTAATATTTGTTTCAATTCGATTTGAATGTTTTGGGGATTATATTATTAAGTTGTATAACAACAGGTATCAATTTAAAAAAAGAAAATCTGTTGGGTATGGTTCAAATATTTTTTAATTTGATTTGATGTTTTATTGTAATTTGGGCAATTCTCTTAATTAAGTAACCAATTCAAGTTTCTTATAATTAAGTTTCAAACGAAAACTAGCCAACAATAACTCACGTTTGAAGGTTTGACTCTCTCTTAAAATTAAGAAACCGACTAATTAAATACATATATTAAAAAGTATTTAACGACGTTTCCACAAAATAATTTAATACCACATTTTCTTTTCATTCCATATAAATAAGCAAAGACTTATTGTTGTTCATCAATCAAATACAAAACAACATACATTTTCCTCTATTACAANATAAAATACAAAACAACATACATTTTCCTATATTACAACTTTTTTTCTTCCCAAAATCTAATAATGGCTATCAAGAACGTAGTTTTTGTTATGATGATTGTATGTGTTGTGGTCTCGACAAATGCTCAGCCACAAGCTCCGTTATCTTCT
>OVAP01007293.1:0-10908 GCA_900406295.1 Aurinia saxatilis
CGATCCTTAACCACTACATCGACATTGTAGTGTCAAGGTCTTAATAGAGTCAAAAACACAAACTTATTAGAAAGCTCACGAAAACAAATGAATGTTGAGAGTCAGAATTTTGGTACCTTTAAGGTATTTGCAGGCTGAGATTTCTGCTGGACCAGATGGGAGAGTTGTGGTGGGAGTATGAGACGAGAACTTTTGGCAGGATTGTCGAGATGACCATCACGAAGCTGTGCCTCTAAGTTGTGGTAGAATTAAGCGATTTCTTAGCTTTTCAAATTTATTTCCCTTCTTAGCATATGTTTGTTCGAGGACAAACAAAGCTAAGTCTGGGAGATTTGATAGTGATGATATTGTACCGCTTTTCTATATGATTTTTCGTTGTTTTTATCAAAGAAACTATTTGATTTGAAGTATAAACTACTGGATTTCACATTTTTTTGTTTGCAAAGTGTTTTTGTGAAAACAATGCATTTTAGGTTGCAAAGAGGCATTTTCTACCAACCAACAAATCAACATCAGAAGTCTAGGCCCGGATGAAGGAGATGTTCATTTTTGAGTGAAGTGATGAGTTAGGACAATCAAGCCACGTGAGTTAACTTTCACATGGGCTTGGAATCGTGTCAATATGCCTCAACTGTAAGAAGTTAAGACCAAATTACTAAAGGAGTATCCAGAAGCCCACAAGACATGAAGCCCAATCGATCGGACCTGAGGCCCACCGATCGATTGAAGCCCATTTTGTCAAGAAGGTTCCAGAAAAAATTCAGATATATACCGTTGCATTTGGGGAGATATTTATTTACGTTGAAGATAGACTCAGTAGATATTGAATCTTCAGAAATGAGTTGAAAGATCACGGTCGATCGGTCAGGATAGCTACGACCGATCGATCAACTGAAGATAATAACAAATATTTGGATTACTATCCAAATATTCCTCCTGATTCTTCTCGACCTTCTACTTGATTCTCTCCCCTATAAATACAGAAGACTGAAGGCCGAGAGAATCATCAGAATTTTCTCAAAAGCTTACAGGCATCCAGGCTTATAGTTTATCAGTTTTCTCAGTTTTTTGTTTCTCATTTATTTTGATTATTGCTTCAAGGAAGAAGTATGTAATCTATGCGATTCCAGAGAAGCTATTCTGAACTCTTTTAATACAAGCAATTTTCATTATGTTTATGTCTACTTTTGCTATGTATGAGTAGTCTTTTAGTTAGGAATAAGGTTTTGCTAGGAGGAATCATGGTTTGGTAGATAGGCAATATGATTATGTAATTAGTAGTTTATAGGCTTACTTTCATATCAGTACTTAATTCAAATGATAGAACCTGATAGTGAAAGCTTTACTGTTTATAATTTAATACGATTTGATTTCTTGAACTTAATGCCTAGATTGATTGGTTGATCAGCCCATAGGTTCTCTTTTTGAAAGGATATATGTTAGAGTTAACTCAGATACCAATTGAACTAGACTAGCTAAATCTGACAATAAGGATAGTTAGTTATTAGTGAAATAAACTATATAGCCTAAACTAGAATTTACATAATTACTACTCTGAATAATTCAAACCGTGATCCTCTGATGCATTACCTGACTTCCTAACGCTTTTTAATATTGAATTTTCTCACGTTTATTTTGTTTTAGCATTTTCAGGCATTGATCGATCAACCGCATAATCTGCCATCGACCGAGAGGTGTTTCAAACGATCGATCAGTTCATACGGCCGATCGATCGTAACCAAAACCCATTTCTTTTTGCTGCTTAGCTCGAGTGAAGTTGGACGTGCTACTGCATTACATCTGCTCTCTGTGGATACGATCCTTAAGTACTACTGCGNGCATTACATCTGCTCTCTGTGGATACGATCCTTAAGTACTACTGCGAGACATGTACCCTTGCAGGAAATATTTTGGGCAAAAACAAATCCCCATCAGGGGGAATTCAACAAATACCATTTTTCAAAAATATCATGGGAATGTGTAAATTTCTAAAAGTACCAATACTTATGGGGTTTAGGATATAGGCTTTGAAGTTTAAAACCCCTAAACCCTAAAAAGTATTTTCACCCAAAACAAACACTAAACCCGTAAAATCTTAACCCTAATAATTACTAAAAATTAACCTCTAATAGTTACTATAAAATTAACCTCTAATAGTTACTAAAAATTAAACCCCAACTCTAAAAGAATTTAACCCTAAACCATGAACCCAAGAAACTCTAAGTCAATCCTAAACCCTAAGCCTTAAACCTTAAATCCTATCAAATTTGTCAACTGTAAAACAACTATAGCTTTGGTAAGTCGTGCTAGTCTTGAAAATATACCAAAAGTGGTGTTTTGAAAATGAGTATCACACAAGTTGTAGTTTTTTAAATTTTCCTTCACTAAATTACCTTATTTAAATGGAAACAAATTTATAAGGTTTCATACAATTTACGACATAAGTTCTAGAGCTCAAGGTCTAAGATTTAGGGTTTTAAGACCTTAACCCCTAAAAAGATATACCTCTAATACTTACTAAAAATTAAACCCCAATTCTAGAAGAATTTAACCCTAAACCATGATTCCTATAAACTCTAAGTAATTCCTAAACCCTAAGGCTTAAATCCGTAGATTCTATCAAATTTCTCAACTATAAAAAATATAGCTTTGGTAAGTAGTGGTAGTTCTGAAAATATTCCAAAAGTGGTATTTTTAAAAATGAATATCACACAAGTGGTAGTTTTAAAAATTTTCCTTGACTAAATTACCTTATTTAAGTAGAAACATATTTATAGGGTTTCATATAGTTTACGGTCTAAGTTCTAGGGCTCAAGGTATAAGATTTAGGGTTTTAAGACCTTAAACCCTAAAAAGATATTAACCCGTAATAAACCTCTAAATCTTAAAACCTTGCAGAGAAGTAGAGTGATTCTTGTAGAATTTTCTTGGTGTTTGTGGATAATTTGGAAGAACTAAAATAAACTATGTATGGAAGGTAGAAGAATTAAGAGTTTGGAGACAATTTCCAAAATCAAACAGGATTTCTTAGCTTGGTGTTTGGCTCATGAAATAAAGATTGATTGAAGAAAGAATATGGAGATTCCTATTACTCACAGGAAACCCAAATGGAAACCATCAGTTCTAAATAGGGTGAAATATGAGATTAGAACATCTTGGTTTAAAAAGTTTGTGACAACAAGAGGCTCTTGGGTTGTAAGGGATGTAAATGGCTTGGTGATACACAAAGTTACCTATGTATTATAACTGAAAGTGCACAGTAAATTCAGTTATAGTACTTAAGGTATTGAATCTACAAGGACCAATAAGTTGCAAACTAATTAAATAAATTCCAAATTAAATCTAGGACAGAGGTTTTTGATGTGATAAACTTAGAAACCATTAGGAGCCCCAGGCTGCAGCTAGTGTAAGAGATTTTGTTGATTGATTGATGAGTGGCACTGTCTGAAGGGATACAGTAAAAATAACGAGTAGAAGCTGAAAAGACGATTCGAGAATGAAAAAAAAAAATTCTTGTGCACTGATTTCGTTTTAATTTATTTCATTTACCATTTCATTAACCTTTTAGGGCATTTTGTATTTGTACAATATTCACTAAGACCATATCAAACCCATTCATTAGTGCTTCCTTGGAATTCTTGGTTCATGCAAAAGTTTGGATTTCTAGATTGTTTAAGAAAGTGATTGATGTCACGAAATTGGATCAGTTTTGTATCTATGTTTGAGTCAAGGATGTTTTAAAATCGAACATGAATAGTTCTCTAGTCTTTGTTCCTCATTTCTAATGATTTTCCTAAGTCTAGCATTTTTATTATTATTTAATTTAAACCTTCATTAATCGATTAGTCTCTTAGGAACAAACATTTTTATTTATTGTCTTAGCTAAGTTTGAATATCATTTAATCTATTGTGCAGCCATTGAAATTTGTGGTTCGACCCTTAGCTACATTACAACATATTTGTTTATAGGTAGTCGAAGGATTATCTTGATATGTTTTACGCCTTATCATCATACTTCATGTCTTGTTTCAAGCTTCCCATTTCCACTTGCAAAAGAATACAAACCGTCCTAACAAGATTTTGGTGGGATGATAAACCCGGGGAACGCAAGATTATTTGGGTTTCATGAGATAATTAATCTCTTCCTACATCCGTAGGGGAGGGCTTGGATTCCGAGAGGTGGAGGCCTATAGTGTTCCCTCTTGGCTAAGATTACTCTACTCTTTTTACATCAACCGGAGAATTTACTTAGACGAGTCCTCATAGGGCAATTTTTTATGTTGCCAATTCATTGGAATGCAGCATGCCTCTTCCTTCTGGAAAGGGATTATGGCAGGAAGAACAATTCTCCAACAAAGCCTTGGATGGATTGTATGGGATGGAATTTGGTTTGATCCATGTCTCTATTTCAAGAAGCCACAAGCTCCAATCGGACCCCCACCCGAAGCCTCTTCCAATCTTAAGGTTAGTTATCTTATCCACTCATGAAGCCGAAATTGGGACCTTGAGACCATCCGGGCTCACTTACCTCAACATGAGGGTTTAATTAGCTAAACTCTCATATGCTCCTACCCTACCAAGGATATTATTGTATGGCTGTAGGAAGATTTAGGGGCCTACTTTTATGCATTAACCAAAGTACACATGAATCCCCTGGTCTTGGATGATTTCAACTGAAAAACTCATATATGGCATGTGGAAACTGCAATGAAGCTTCTTACTTTCCTCTGGAAGATCAAGAGTAGAGCTCTCTTGGTACGCTCGAACCTGGCTGTGAGTGGAGTAGTGATGGATACTAGTGGTACTCTTTGTGGAGGAATGGAAGACGAGCTCCACATTTCCCTATTGTGCCCCATTTAAGTTTAGGTATGGAACCTCTTCCTATTTCTCCGTATCCCTAACCCTGCTACCGTGGATTCAGTGAAGACTCTGTATTTTGCGGTATGACGAATTACAAACATGCCACTAACAGGACTAACAGCCCCATTGTTCCCTTGGGTTTTGTGGCACTTATATAGAGCGTGTGACCTGCGAGATATGCCTAATTTTGCACCTAAACGCTTGTATTTTCTCAAAAACATTTTGAAAACATAAAATGGTGAAAACTCCACTTTCATACAAAAATCATTTGTTTTTGTCAAGAAAAATACTTTTTATACATAGTAAAAATAGGTAAACTAGCAGTCATATCAGCCATCCGCACAGCGTTAACATAGCAGGTGGGTAACATGGGAGAAGGCATGGGAGCTCATTGGGGAGGTGTACGCAGCTGCCGCGATTTCTCCTTGACATGCGCCTTCTGCCAATTTTTCACTTAAGCCAGCAATCCAGCATAAGAAGTTTGTGATTAAATAAAGATGTTATGCATTTTGGACGAAGGTGAGATTTGAAGACAATGAAGCCAAGTGAAGTATCTTTCTTTTGCATTTAGATTCAAGTCATTCGGTGCTTGGTACGAGCCATCTTTGAGATTTATGTGTTCTTGTTGAGAATGTGAATGTGAGATTTTGGAGGAGAAGAAGATGAGTGGTTTTATGGGAAGAGGCNAGTGAAGTATCTTTCTTTTGCATTTAGATTCAAGTCATTCGGCCTAATAACTACAGAGTTAAATCCCAATTTTTTAAGAGATGTGTCTTTCATAAGCCCAAGATGATTTTAGAGCTCATTTGATCAAAGGCATAAAAAGATTCGATCGAATGAAGATGGATTAGCACAGAAAGCTTCAAGACTCTTTGGAGGATATTCAGTTATTACCAAAATATATTTTTGTGTAACATTCGATTGAATTTGTTGGGATCGACTGAACATAGAGGATAAAATCAAATATGTTCATCCTCATCCACCCAGTCTCTCTTATCACTTCACTGAAACCCTTGTACGACATACCCTCTCCAAGAAAGCACATTTTTGTGGCAGAAGAGAGGTGTGCCTCTCCAAATTCCAAAGCTCACAGAGAGAGCCCTTTGCTTTCGTTACTTTCTAAAATTCTTTGTAAGTTTGTTTTAAAGTTGTAGAAAAAATAATTCTCTTCATTTGAACTCATGTTTCTATCATTTTTCTATATCAATTTATCACTTGTCATGGTTCAATTTTCCATGAGAGAGTAGTTTGGTAGTTAGGTTCATGGTTTTTCAACGATTTCATGGCTTAGGAGATAGGTTTGCAATCAATGCCCTTTAAAAGTAACTTTGTCTTTGCATTTGTTAATTGAGAACTGTTAAAAGGTACACCTAATTATCCATGCTAGATTATCTTCTCTAAGAAACCATTAGGTAGAAGATTCAATATGGCTAAAGATGAGATGTGTTCACACGGACCGAACTAAGTAGTATGAGCATGGTTAACATATTGATTCCTTAGTAGATATCATGAGTACCCCTTTGTTGAGGCATGTGATTTATGTTTGAATGAAATTGATTTCGGAAGATGTCATTGATCGATCGCCTAAAGCATGAATTGTCTAATATGTTGCTTAGTAAATTCCTTATTCCCAACGCCTTTATTTTCTTGCTTTAATTTTGTTTTGATTTGCATTTCTAAATTATTAGGATTCACAAAAGAAATAAAACTACTGGCTAACTTAGCTCGATTTGAATCTTATAGTTTGCAGCGTACTAGCCCTTTTCATATGGAATTGATCTCTAAGTGCTACTGCGAGAGCATAAGCACTTACATGATTATTTTGGATGAAAACTAAATCCCCATCATTGATTTCGTCTTTGGACTGCGGGATGGTTGCGGTTATTTTGAATCCCTCTGTGATCAAGGAGATGGTGGTTCAGTTTTACTCAAGTATGTTAGGCACCTCTAATGATTCTCTATTCATCCCTTAGCAGTGAGTCAAATCCAAGCTTTGCGCCATTTTCGGTGTAACACTTCCCTTTCTAGTTAACTTATGGCTTTGCCAATGTTGGAAGAGGTTAAGGACATTGTCTTTTCACTCCCAAGAAACAAGGCATCCGCATTTGACTTTAGCTGATACATTCCATTAAGTATTGGTTAAAGCATCCACATTTGACTTTCCTAGTCAGACACTTTTCTTAGTCACGGTGTCACCGGTGAATGGAAACACAATTTATGTGTGATGTGATTCACACACTTTTAGGATGTGATGACTTCTTCACAAGCTACACTTTCTACTAATCACGTCAAATTACTCCTTTTATGGTCCGACAACTTAGACTAAAATTTGTTTTTACATCTTTACCCTCAAATTTTTAATCAAAATTACACTTACGTATACCCTTCACACAAACTTCTCGCGACTCTTGATAGAGTATATTACTAAATATATGTACAAGGTTTTAATTGTAATTAGTGTTAACCTAGTCTTTCTTATGTCGCTCATATATATTGTACATCTTTATATCAATAATATCAAGACATTCCCTCTATACTTTCATCATCTCCACCGTCTCATTATCTCAAAGACTCCATCTCTCCTGTTGTCTCTTATCCGATGTCTTCATCTACGACGTCTTCTCCATCTACTATGTCTTCTCCATCAACATCATCTATGTTATTGTTATCAGTAAGTTAGCTTAATTTGGATTTTCATGAAAGAGTCTTTTCGGATTAGATCACACTAATGAAAATTCATAAATTGCTTCTTGTACGGTTTCAATATTCAAAGGATTTTGAATCAGATATCTAGATTGATTCAAAAGATAATACAAAACATGCATTGTAGATCAAGTGTTCGATAAAATGTTTGGATGATTTTTATAAATATGGTTTTACTTTTACTTATGGATTTAAAACTATGCATTTTATGAGATTTTGGTTAGTTGGTCAGCATTAAAAATACAAAAAAAAAAAAATTGAGGTGAAGATGCTGCAAATCTGTTAATCATCTTACGTAATACTATATATGCAATGCTACTATTACTCGAGATTTGATGCTTTTCTGGTTGTACCAAGACTTCTTATGTAGATTCGTGCATTCAAAGTTCTATGCAAAGTAAAAATCAAATAAAACAAGCAATTGTAGAAACATGGGTATTTCATGTAACAGTCAAAAGAAAATTCGAAGAAGTTTGAGATACATGAGACAAACAAAACTAAAAATAAATTCTTTTGTTCGGTAGCATAAAAGAGCATTACACATTTATTTTTTGAAATTTTATTTTATTTTTATTGTACTCAGAGCGACCTGTAATTCGAAGAGGTGCACGCTTAGGATACCAATCCTGTTGTACTTCTGGTTCATAGCAGTAATCAAAGAAAAGCTCTTCAAATTTGGAGAATTAAAATAATTTTCTTTGACTATTGCTACGAACCAAAAGTCCAAGTCAGATCCATGGATGGAGTTATGGATCTTATTAAAGACTAAGGAAGATTTTTGTATGGGAGGTAGAGAAAGTTTCTATACATAAAGTTATGTTGCTTGTGTTAAGGACATGGAAACGATGACCTTGCTTAATCTAGAAAGTGAGTTGTATTGGGTAGCTCTTGTATTTCTTGAGAAAAATGAGCAGAGAAGACAAATCTTTATGGCATTACGTACCAAGTGAGATAAGGAAGATAGAAAATTTAGAGCGAATGACAGGAAAAAAGAACAGATTTCCAGGTATACATTTAAATCTTTTTACCTATTTATATAACTGAAAATTAATTCCAAATATTTAGAAAAGAGCGTTTTCACTGAAGTGTCTTGATCATTTTACCTTAAAACATGTTCTTTACTCTAATTCTTACATAGTTTTTTAGAGTGACAAGGACAAGCTAGGAAATGTATCGTAGTTTCTAGAAAAACATACCCTCTCTTTTGTTGATTGTCGAAGTGGGATATCTCATATATGCCATTGTATTCTGTTTTGTCTTTTTTACCTTTTTTTTTTTTTGTGCATCAGTCTAACTTTACCCTCCTTTTTTCTTAGTGTGACCCATATAATATGAGCCATATTATAAAGCTTCATTATTTTAAGTTATAGACATTAATTATAACACAACATAAACAAATTTATAGAAGGTAAAAAAATTTATAAATATTATATAAGTTCTAAAAAAATATTTGAATTATGAATGTAGAAAATAATTAATGTCTATAACTTAAATATTACTAGAGTTTTAGTTTTTGTTGGATCTGACCATTTCTGTGAGCATAATTATATGCAAATTTATTAAACTCAATAGAAAAAAAACAATTTGAGGTGTACTAATATATATATGCAATTTTTTTTTTAAAAAACTTATGTTAATTTTTTATTCCTTCTCAAGATTTTGCTTAAACTAAATATAATTTTTTAACTTTTACTTACCATCATATATCTATAATTTCATTTATACTAAATAAATAATCACTAAAATAATTTTAAAAATCCAAGATTAATCTCCCTGTAATCTCCGATTAATCAATTAATCACTAGGCGCATCTTGACCTTCCGATTAACGCCTAGCGATTTTTCGAACCTTGCTTAAAAGTAATACAAAAATAGTCATCCATGAAACACAAAAAACAAAAAGTTGCTAAAAGAAGAAGTATAAAAGGAAAGAGGCTTGGATAGGAAAGAGTATCGGATTCGCGACTCGTCGAAGAAGAAGTAGAAGATAAAAAAGGACGTGAAATAGAATTTTACGGATTGTTCTGTTTTAAAAAGCGCCTCGGTAAAAAAAAAATTGATTCCAACTTTGTTTAGGAAAATGATAGAACACTATGCGAGCAGAAAAACTTACAAGATGCAGTAATAGAGTTGAAAGCAAATCTAACCTTGAAAGGATATGGTGAAGTTGAATCGACGGAGAATCTACCTCTTGTGGAGTCTTGTCTCAGAGAAGACAATCAAGCCATATGCCAGATTTTTCGGACCTAAGAAGCGAAGAAAAAGACTTGCAGTTGGCAATGATGATGAAAAGTTGCTAGAGAAAAAAAAATATTTTCTTTGTTTTTTTGGCGTAAAAATCGTTCTTCTTTTACAACTTCACATGTTCCTAGAATGTATTTGTGCTAGCTTTATATTTTCTAAACCCAATTCCATAACATTTATCCAAAACAACAACAACAAAACATATGAATTAGTTCCCTTACAGATTTTGTTATTTATTTATTTAATTGGTTTGTGATTTATTTAGATAAAAAAAAGTACCCAAAAAATATACTACTGTTATAATAATAATATAATTTTATCAGAATAATAAATATGTAAGAAGACAAAGAAATTTATTACCTGAGTGGGAACGAGACACTGATAAAAAAAAAATGATAGAGAAGGAGATTAATGATCTTATAATTGAGGAATAAAATGATTTATGTATATATTTTTACAATGAACGATTCGTTTATATAGAAGTAAAAAGGAGGCAGTTATTGTCTCTACCGTAATGACAGTGGTTTCGACATAAATGAAATTATAAACGTAATGGGAGTTAGCTTTCATTGATGTTAGTTTGAATGCTACCTTTTAAGACTTTCACAACACTCCCCCTTGGAGACCAGTCACTACAAGAAAACACCTCGTTTGCGAGGGCAGGATTCCACGCAAAGACGTCGCAAATCAGGGTGTGCGACGTCTTTGCGTGGAAATGTTGTCCGTCGCAAATCGCTCGTCGCAAAACAGAAATCGTCGCAAATTCGACGCAGATTTGCGACGGAATTGCGTCGGCGCAAATGTGCGTCGAATTTGCAACTGCTACAGTTTTGCGACGCCTTGCGACGAGTTTGCGTTGCTCTGTAGTGCGACGATTGTGCGAGGTACTTCTTGTGACGACGTTGCGACGAATCCATTTGCGAGGATTGTGCGACGAGCTAGTTTTGCGACCAATTTGCGAGGAGCTAGTTTTGCGATGGGTTTGCGACGGTGTGGTTTGTGACGGCATTGCGAGGCCTCTTTTGCGAGGGATTTGCGAGTTATTCGTATGAATAAATAATAATTAATATAAATTAAAAATTAATACAAATTAAAATTATAT